>RJWT010041166.1:0-12373 GCA_004365215.1 Cuniculus paca
TAAGTCAGCCTCTGGACCCAGGGAATACTCAGGCATTGGCACCCCAAGAGGGCAGGGCTGAGGAAAAAGGCTGAAAATGAGGTGCTGAAGTCTAGCTTCAAGTTGGTCATTACCCTAGGTTCCCCCTAACTTAATACGACCCCTCTGGAAACAGGCACATGGTCGCTGAAGAGACTGAACTGAGAGGATTCTAACACAGCCACATGAACTTTCAGGACAGAGACTGAACACTGCAGAGTACCCTCTGGCCTCTTCCCCGTCCATCCAAGCTTAAAGCCCTTAGGCAGGGAACTGGAAGATTCCTCCCCAAGGTCCATCCCACCAGCACAATCTGTAGATAGGACAGATGAGTCATCAGTGTAAAAACCAGCTAGCAACTGAATCCCACAATAGATAGGCAATGCCCCTGCAGACTCCCAACAGCTTCCTAGTGGTCTGCTTTGCGCATGGGACAAGGCCCAGGGCCATTGAACACTGGAGGAAATTTTCCAGGAGGAACAAGAGAGACAAAACAAACTCACTAACAAAAGAGAACTCAAACATTGTCTTACAAAGACCCTGCAGGAAATAGTTGAAATTTCCAAGAAATCATGAACCAAGAACAGTTTGCTATGAAGGCGGATAATAAAGAATTCCTGAATATTAAAAATCTAATAACTCAATTCTTTCAGTCAACAAAACATTAAAACATCAAAAGAAATTTCTCCAAGAGCAGAACAACATCAATAAAAATCAAAAGGTTTTATAATGAAGTTAAAAGATAACATTGAGAATTTATTGAAGAAGTCTCCTCGCCCTCCAAAAATGTTCTACCCATTTTTTTTCTCAAGATGCTTCCAGAGGATACGTTTCACCAAAATGAGTGAGAAGGCCTAAAAGCAAAGGACAAGCTGAACCCAGAAAGTGGGTGACAAAACCACAGAGAGGAGTGGGCAGAGTCCCCAGGGTGACAGCCAGGCAATGGCCAGACGTGATAGTCCTCTTTGGAGTAACAAAGGGAGTAATTAACTGTACAAAAACAAATGTTGTTTGAAGAAACAGGAGAAAGAATCACGCTATATTAGCTGGCTCAGCCGACGTGTGCATATTTATTGAATATGAATTTCACCCCGAATCCCAATATTTTTGGTCAGTTCTGAAGGAAATGTTACACACCGCTCACCCCAAGGGGATGGCACGATGCCAGGGAGAAGGTGGGCCCCCCTTTGGGACTCCTGAGCCAGGCTGGGCCTCCTCCAACAAGGCTGGCTCCCATTCTCTGCCAAGTCGGAAGTCAGTCAATGAGGTTTTGAGCTGAATCACTGAACACACTGATTTTTTCTGCCAATGAGAACAGTGTCATTCAGTACTCGAATATCAGACTCACTAAATAAAGGATGATCCGTACAATCAATTTCCCAGCAACCCTCCAAACCCAAAGTTTATTTAAATTTGTTATGCTTTTCTGTTGTAATTTTTGGCATACTATTAAGTTTTTTAAGCCGCTGAAACTACTGGGAGCTACGCTTTGTCTATTTTGACGCAGTCACTTCACAAACCTCAATTTCCACCATTATTTGCTGTCTTGCACAGTAAGAAATGATGACTGTCCATGAATCAGTTTTAAAATATGTTTGGAGTAACAAACTGGTCAAATGATTAAGTAAAAATGATTATTTCCAGATCTATCATTTTTGTATGTGTTGAACGATTATGTGCATGACTAAACAGCACTGATTCTCCTCCTTGTGAGTTTTTATGTAATTTTTGCAGGTTTTTAATCTAGAAAATGCCTCAAAACTTTATGTGCATTCTTGAATTTTTCTGCATTTTAGATTTGACCTGTTTTATTTACCTTTATCTAATCTCACCTAATCTGACATAGTTTTTTGAGATTTTAATTTTTATCTCCAGGAGTGAGTAAACCAATTAAAAGTAAAATGTCCCAAACTTTCTTGGTTTTGGTCAGTAATTCACATATTGATGATGTCTGTGTATCCTAGAATTATTTATTTATAGTTAACATTTTTAATTTTTCTTTAGGTAATTCAACATTTTCTAAGTACTTTAATTTAGGGGCGTTACAGGGGATTGAACCCACAGCCATCACACTGAGCTACATCCCCATCCCTTTTTATAATTTTTTATTTTGAGACAGGTCTTAGCAAGTCATTCGCTGCCCAGGCTGCTCTGAAACTTGTGATCCTCCTGCCTTAGTCTCCCAGGGTGCTGGGTTTATAAACATGTATCACCGCATCTGGCACACTTTTACTTTAAAAATAAATAAATGAACTTAAAACACATTTTTCCAGAAGTTATGCCAGCTTCATGTAGAGGGCTCTGCATTGTCTAAGTGTGTTTTCATTAACTTGAGAGAAGGTATGGAAATACCTATTCAAATCCTCAAATTATCAGAAATTGTCTAGACAAATATTTATCAGCCTTTTATTTATCAACAGTCCATTATTTCAGAAGTAACATATTAGTGACCTTCTCAGGACCATCTAGCCAAAACTGTGCACAAAATTAAATTATTGTGCAATTAAATTTGTGGGGTTAATCATGAAAGGGACCAAATTAGGCGTTCCTCACAACTTTGCCTCTACTGGTTTCTCTTCATAGTTCTTTTACATTTGTTTACCTTTTGTTTCTAGTATCCTTAATTTTTCACAAATGGCTAAATATAAATTAGCAATAATTTTATTTATTTATTCTTTTAAGGAGGATAAAACCAAGGAAAATAAAATCAATCAGAACAAACCAGAGTAAGTGATAGACTTCACAACATTACAAAATCAACAGTAGTTACCATAACGCCTCTCCTTGTCTTCAAAATAGCTGCAGATACTTTTAGACACAGTAAAAATCAAACAGAACAGAATAGAATAGATACAATAAAAAAAATGGATACAATAAAGGACTTCAAAACAAAACAATAGTAAATTCAAAATGGCTACCATATATATCTTACTATCTTTGAAATAGCTGGGCATGCCATTGGATATAACATAATCAAACAAAGCAAAAGAGAATAAAACCCAACCCAACAAAACAATAAACAATGTAGGACATCAGAGTGTGACTATAGGGAATCAACAATGGCTACCACCCTCAGAAGGAGACCCCCCTAGATGCTGTGCTGTGTACTGCTATCTTCTGAACAGATGCTCAGACCACTGGCCCTAGACCTGCAAGGTCAGTAAAACACCAAAGCACCACAAGTATCCAATTGTGTTTCACCTTGATAGCTATCATCACAGCCTGTGTTTCTCTGGATTAGCCGGTCGCTTATGGGGGGCAAGTGGATTGGCACTTCTTGTTTGCCAGCCCATGTGCTGGAAGGGGGTGAAATCTGGCTGTTCCCCTGCCAGCTGTGGACTGCACATGGTGCTGGTTCCGGAGGAGGCAGGCTTGTGCTCTCTCCCCACCTCAGCAATAATTTTTAGAAACGAAAAAACTAACAGAGAACTCCTGATGGGACAATAACAGCTACCAAGCTGGGCTGGGTGTGGCCAGTGGTGAGCGCTCGCCTGGCTTACACAAGACTTGGGCTCCATCCCGAGGACCACAGAAAAAGTTGCTGAGCCATCTTAGAAGTCACAAAGCAGAGAATATTTATTTTAAATGAATGGTGTTCTTTTTAAGAATGCTACCAAGATGCATTAAGAGTTGCAAATAACGAATATGAACAAGTGGAAGCAGAAAATTTCAACCAACCGGTCCTTTTCACACATTTGCTTGCAAGTGCAGCATCTGCTGCTCCTGTCTTGTTCCTGCTGACCGAGGGAGCTGGGTGAGGTGAAGGAGCGGTCTAGACACCACCACCGTCTGCCTGAGTCTAGATGGAGGGTGGCCTGGAGACTGGCACAGCTCCCTCACTGGGCTCTGTCTTCCGCCTTCCGATTTTATCCTGCCTGATCTTCTTCATACCTGATTCTCAAGGGCTTGTGAGATGAAAGTAAGAGGGAAACCTTATGTCTGTTTCATTTTCTCTCAGCAGTTTTAGAAGTTATTTGATATGAGGGGAAATTTGAGTCAGTGGTTACAATAAGATTTTGAGATTCCAGATGAATTTCACATGTATTCCACATATTTCTAATCCTGAAGCATCGAGATTTGATTATTCTTGCAAATAGGACCCCCAAAAGCACGCTGGATTCTGAGCAGTGCCCTTCTTTGAGGCAAAGATGAGGAACAGAGGCAGGTGACCTGTGAGAGCTGTGTCACTGCATGCAGTTCCAAACTGGGAGAGAAATTTCTTTGTAGGAAATCTCCAGGATGCTTCAAGTTTCTCAGACTTCTTCACTTATTGAATGAGAAAGAGTTTTAAGGCAGGCAATGTAGTGTAATTGGTGCTGGTTCATTTTCCTAAGGTCCTGGCTGTCTAGAATATAAACCACAATCCACATTCAAGTTGCACAAGCCAGAGACAGGAAGCCCTTAACTTAAACAGAGATAGATAAAAACTGAAATGTTGTCAGTCTTTCAGTCACCCTGAAAATATCCAAAACACATCTACCTAATCAAGAAGAAAACTGTATTTTGACTCCCACTGTCAGATCTTGTTGTCCATGTCACTTGGTCCTGGTGCACTGGGCCTTTGTGGCAGAGGACATGGTGGCAGGAGCACATGGCAGGGACACTGCTCACTTCATAGCAAGGAAGAAGCAGAGAGACACAGAAAGGGTTAGAGTAACAGTGTGCCCTTCAAGGCCACACCCCCTGTGACCTCACTTCCTCCCACTAGGCCCCACTCCCTGAAGACTCCCTTCTCCCAGTAGTGCTGCAGGCTGGGAACCACACCTTCCACACATAGGCCTTTGGCGAGTTCAAGATCCAAAAGAGGTTTTGCTTTTCAATTCATGGGGTGGAATGGGAATGACAGAAATGACTGGGGTAGGGATGTGTACTGGAGGAAGGCCACGTTTGTGTTCTTCACACCGTGGCCGTACCTACTGCACTGCTGTGCTCAGCTGGCCCTCACTGACATGGTCCTCCTGGGGGCTCCCACTTAGAGCCCAAGGCCACTGGCAGGATCAGCCCTGGGTCCTCTGCTCTTGGGGAGCTCCTGACTCACTGGACTCTGCCTCAGAGGCTACCTTTCAGAGAATAGGGAGTCCCTGTAAGTACTCAAGGCACACGTTCACGTGCTGGTCCTTGTGTGAAATCCATCAGCTAACTCCGAGAACACAAACCAGGAACAGTCAACTTCAACCAGAAAGGAAGGAGGAATGGAATGGGACATTCCAGGACCAAATTCCCCCAGGAATTACACATTGTTAACAGAAATATGCACAGGTGTGCTTGCACTGCCCAGTTTGCCTTATCATTCCTGATCTTCCAAACTCCCCTGTATCACTCTTACTTATAAAATCAAGGTAAGTCCCAATGGAGCATTAAAAACTAATAAATAATTTTTAAATCCAGCATGCATCAAAGATATAAACTTCATACTGAGTTTCCCAGAGACTCTGGACTTAATGGACATAAGGTATGGTTGATAGAAGAGGTGACTTCCAAGGTCTTCAATGCCCAAGACAATGGGGTTTACAACAGGTGACTGAGAGACTACCACTGCTCCCAACAGGAAGAATTAGCAAACATGAGAGGTGGCAGGGGCAACTCTGACCCCATCACTCCACATTGTATACATGTACTAAAATGTCACTGTTCCCCATAAGGAGGTGCGGTTAGTGTGGATGTTAAAATATTCTGACTTTATTTAAAAAATGATGAAGTATTCTCTTGGCTGTGAGATCATATTACTTAAATGATGACTCACCTTAGGATCAGAAATACAGGCTCTTTAGACAGAAACTCCCTACACAGCTGTGGGACCATTGATGGCTCCATAGACAAAAACGCTGCAACTGTTCCAATAAAGACTCAGCAGTTGGTCCTGCTTCACTGCCAACAGGGCCGCAGCAGGCCAGCCTCAGAGACCCAGAGCGAGACTCATCTTGTCTCTCTCCTTGAGTCCATCCTGCCTCAGGGTCATTGTCTTGGAGACTAGGCCTGAGTCATAGAACAGGGGCAGCGGGTGCAAGAGAGTGGCTTTGTGTCAGGTTCACAGGACCCCACTGCCAAGGCAAGCAGAGGGCACCAGTGGGAAGATGCCAGGCTGTGGAAGATGCGCATCTACAGGAGACAGCAAATCCGGTGCAGTCCCTCATCCCTCTGACTGGGCCCCTCCTGAGAAACAGACCCTGGCCCCTCTGCTAGTGGTGGTAACAGAGCACACCTGTGAACCCTGGCTCTGGGCTCAAACAAGAACTCACTGAGGAGTCTCCAGGCACTGCTGCTGGGTCCTGAGGTCAGGCAGCCTTGCAGGCTCCTGTGTCCCTAGCTCTCCTGAATGGCCATGTCCACAGGAAGCCATCTGAGCTGCTTCTCCAGACTCTGAGGTCTCTTTTGAAATCAGAAACTGGGTTTTCTGATGTGGAAGAGCAGGAAGGTATACTTCAAAGAAAGCAATGAGCTTTCCTGGGAGACCTGCAGAGGGAGATGTGAGAATTGTGAGGTCTTTGGGAATGAGGAAGATGAGAAAACACTGAATCCCAGGTTGGGTCCAGGGCTCCTGCATTCTGATGTTGCCTTTGCCTCAGGCTCCTGCCACCTCTTCTGACGCTAATGTATCTGATCATTTTCTAAAATCAGGACATCCTGTTTTCATGAGGTTTGTTTTTTATAAACATACTTACATTGAGATACTATTTGATTATTGAGTTCTCTGACATCCTTCTTCTTTATACCTTGCTTCCAAGGCTGGTACCTTACTTTACCTCACTCTGTGACCCTTTCTAGATGCCTGCCGGAAAAGATACAGGACTGTCCGTCCTGGGAGAAACAGAAGCAGCAGCCACTAACTTGAATAATTCACTTGAAGGATGAGCTGAGAGGGAAGAAGGCAGCATGTGCTGACATGGACGCAGTATCATGGACAAAACACAGTCAGTGGAGTCAAACAGAAGAGCAAAGAGTCCTTCCTGCCTGTGTCTACTGGGAAAGGCACAAAGCCTGGCACTGTGCAGGATCGAGGCCTCACATAACTTGGATAATGCAGTGCTACCAGACACAATCACAATCCCTTTCGCTTCCCTGAGCAAGCCCAGGTCTCTTTGGAGAGACCTGGCAGTGGCACTTGTCAGATTCCCAAGAGCTTCTCTAGGCTCTAAAGGCAGGGACAGGCCTGTCTACCATATCGCTGGAATTAAATTACTGGCTGTAGGTGAATGAGTGAGTGAACGAATGATTAAGGAGCACAGGCCCTGCAGACAGAGGCCCCAGCACTAATGTCAGCTTGCATGACCTTCAGGAAACTTGGAAGGTCAGTTTCCTCATCTGCGAAGTGGAGAGAAGAATGATAACTACTTCACAGGGTTTATGAAGGAATCACATGATAAAATGCTCTAGAAACTGCCTCATAAACCCATAAGAATGAAGTTTCTCAAAAGATTGTATTGGTTTAAGAAATTCTGAGAAAAACGCTGTGCGGTCTGGAGGGTATTTTTGGAGAAGGCAAAACTCTTTGGAGTCAAAATAAAATCAACGAGATCATGAATGATTAAGGGAGGCAAGAGTCTGCTACTGTCTGTGAAAGCAGAAATCAAAACACAATTCCCTGAAAACAGAAGAATGGAGCTTTCAAGTATTAAAAAAACCCATGGCAAAAGACCACGGTCCTCATTCCTGCATAATGTGAGCGTGTTTCAAATTATAGATCTAGTTTACTCGGAGCACAGTCAGAATCCCTCAAAGCCATCATTTTCTATTCTGAAAGCTTTTCCAAATATGTGATATTCAAAATAAATGGTTAGATGCCACATACACAAGAAAGAGTGTTTTTAATAACTTGTAAAAGGCAGCCAGGGAATCTGCTGGTTGGGGTTGGAAGGAAGCAGCCCATAAACAACTCCATCAAGTGTGACAGACCACATCGGAGCTAAGTTTCACACAAAGAAAAGTCTTCTGTAGTCCCAGTGCCCAGGTCCCTCCAACAAGACCCCATCCATGGGTGGCGATGGAAGGCCTTTCACGAAAGCCACCATTGTAACTGGAAGCCCTGGCTGAGGGCTGAGAGACAAGAGCTTTAAGACCTCCAAGGACTGTGGGATAGATTTAGGGCTCGCCTCTGAAATTATTGATAAAATCTTCTCTGACAGTCGTGCAGAGTTAGGGTTTGAATGGAAGCTTACTGTGGAGGAGGACAATTTCAGTTTATTTCTACTTTTGGCCATATTTATGCATAGGAAAAGATGTTTGTATCTTTGAGGGAGGTAAGTGAGGGTAAGTCTTTTAGATTTCTTCTTCTGGCACTTAGGATTATCTTTCAAAGCAGTTATAGAGTTCACTCAAATCAGTTATTTGATTCTCTAATGTGTTCTAATGCAATCTATTCAAGTAGGTCAAGAGATCAAAAGCTGAGATCTGTATTCGACGCTTAATGCCTTCAGTCACTGCCTTGATGAGTGTGTCTGTGTCCTGCAGTGTCTCCTTATCTTCATTATCACCATGGGTAAGTGAGAGCCATGGCTGTCATCCTCTAGAATGACTCAATCTGCTTAATCATGGCAGATGGTGTCTCTGTTCTCAAAGACACATGGGGGTTGCCTAATGCTACTACATGATCCCACCCTCTGGCTGCAGTTCACCAGTTCCATGAGACCCAAGCAGGGAAAATCAGTCCCTGAAAAATGTGAATCAAATCTAAGATAGTCATTTTCTCCTGAGTGGACAGGTGATCAGGGAGACATTCTGCACAAAGAGGAGATACATGCCCAAGAGAGGCAGAGAGGAGAGGCCCAGCAAGAAGATAAGTGGGGCTCTCTGTGTTCCAGTGGAAAGATTTCCCCTCCCAGCTCAGATACCTCCAAATCTTCAGAGTTCATGATGTAACCCAGTCATACGATCAATAAATCTCCAGTAAATATGCACTGTTTGGTTCAGCTTGGGTTTTGATAACTACAGCCAAGAGAGGCCAACTAATGTATTTCTGTAATGGAAACCCCAGACTAAATCAGACCCCACTGAGAAACCTACCCCCGTGTCCCCAGCACCACCTCTCCTTCTCTGTTTGTGGAGTGAATGGGACTAATAGACCAAAACTGTGAGTGAAACCTTAGAGAGCATGGGGTCCCCCTTCAGCTCACAGCTGAAGACCAGGGAGGATGGGTGTCCTGCTCTAGGCCACCTTGTTACTGTCGCAGAACTCATGGGTGTTTCTGTCCCAGCCAGTGTATCTCAGGCAGGAGTCTCAGAGACTTCTGCTTCTCTCTCCACCTCTTTCTTTTTGGATAACTGTTGTTTCAGTATTTTCCAGAAATGTGCTATAAAAAATCAGATCAAGGAATCTAAAAGATTGAATACATACCTCATGCTGCAAGTCCAGAAGCCACTGGTGATGGCATGCTGAGATGGAAACAGGATTTGGACATCAGACTACCCAGCTTCAAACCCAGCTCTGTCTCTTACCAGCTAGGAAGCACTGGCAAATGGTTACACTCCTCCAAACAAGTTTCCTCATCTAGAACATGTCTGATGGGATACAGTGCCAGCCCACTCCGGTGTGCCATTGGTTATTACATTTACTAAAGGGCAGACACAAAGATGAGGGACCCCAAACACGTGCCATCTCACCACCCGTACCTCACCCATACTACCCTCTGTTGAGGTCAGGGAGTCACAGCTGCCCCATGAGGGAGGAGAGAGTACCTTTATGTTCCATTGATGTTCAACGTGGGGCCATCAGGCTGAGCATATAAGCCAGACTCAGAGAGTTAAATATCCATTGATTTCTCTTATAAGAGAAACTGAAAATGTAAATGAATAAAACAAAGGAACAATGATAGGACCCTAGAAGGTAGATGTCTAAAGTTATGAAACAGGACTGGAGAGAGGGAAGAAAAAGGAGAGCAGGGTTGTCTTAGTTACTTTTCTTGTTGCTGAGACAAAATACCCTACACCCAAAAGTTAAATGAGGAAAGGTTTATTTCAGCTCACAATATGTAGAGGCTTCGGTCCATAATCAGCTGGCTCTAAGGCAGGGCAGCATGGCAGAGGGGCATCATAGAGGAGAAACAGTTCACGGTGTGGCAGGCAGAAGGCAGGGAGGCAGCAGCAGCAGCCTGCCTTCCATCTTTTATCCCAGCCAGGCTACAAGCCTTTCAGGTGGTACCACCCTCACCCAAAGTGGATCTTCTTTCTTCAATAAATCCTTTCAGCCACACCCAGAACTATGCTAATTCCAAACAGTGGACTAATTTAGTACCATGCACCCTTACTGCTAGTATCATACTTTTAATCCACATTCACACACCCTAGATCCAGCTACATCCAAATAGTCCCACCTATGAATGCTTGAGGCTTTCAGGGGACATCCAGACACAAGCTTTAATAGGGATAAAGGCACAGAAAGTGCACAAGATGTGCACACATGGACCAATCCCCCAAGACAAACATCATTATTCTGTAATATATGCAGGCACTGATAAAATAGAATAATAGGATAAAAGAAAGGAGATTCACTAGAGATTAGGGAGAGCTTAAAAAGCCACCTGCGAAACAGTCACAATGTTCCCAGCTGACCTGAACAGACAGGTGCTACAATGAGTCTCATGCTTGTTAACTTTTCCCTTTCTGATTTCAGGCGACTGGGACACCTGTTCACAGCCTGAGGCCAAATACTTCACCCTAGGTGTTCAGAAATCCTCTCTTACTTCACAGCACTGAAATTTTAACTATGTGAGAAATTTTTCTTCCATCCTGCCCATCCCGATGGTCTTTGCTTCTAGCTTCAAACAAAAGTTCCCAGGAACTTCTTCTGTTGCTGACACTGACAGAAATTTAGCAGAGCGGATATTTATTTAGGTAACTGAGCATTGATATGGATGTGGAGATGAATTTGTCCATATTTCTCCAGAGGCTGTTATTCTTGGTGATGTGATTGTCACGGATCATGACTACAAGACAAAGGATGCTTCAGCTGCACTGCTGGTTACAAGAGGATGGAATGTCGAGCACTGTTCTGACTGTGGAGAACAATACCCTTTCTCCATGTGGGTTAAACACACATGAAAACACGCCTTGAAATGCATGGAAGCCTGGATCTATTGAAGAGTCAAAAGACTGGCCCTCTTTCTGTCTTTTGTGGCACTAAGTGGCATTTAATTACTGGTCACTGCCCCAGGGATGGCTTTTCCTTGCAGTTTTCAACCACAAACCACCACACTTTCTTGCCTGCAGTCTGACATGTGCTCTTTCCTCTCATTTATTACACCAGGACTTTGCTGATAATTCTCTCTTGGTCCTCAAGATCCAGCTCAACTCTTACCTCTTGGAAAGTCTCTGAGAGCCCAAACCAGGGAGGGGTTCCCCGTTCCCTGTTCACAAGCCTGTGCTGTGAGTCCTCATTGCTTTAGTTGATGCATATCCCTGTCTGTGTCTGCTGTTCCTTCTCAGTGCTGCCCTCTGCATATTAGATGCTCAGGAGATATTGTGGAATGAATCACCTTTATACAAAAATCTCAGAGTGGGAGGCTGTGTCTCACAATGTGGACAAACTTGGAATTCTGGGATATGCACCATCCCTGCTGAAAATGTCCAATGGACTTATACAGGACAGAGCAATTACCCAATAGGAGACAATCACTTCTACTTTTAGAAAGCATTTGCCTTAGAAACAATCTGGATAGCATATCATATTTTCTGCATTTCTTGTTTCTTATTCCCAAACTATTTGCAGAAAAACAGGACATGACTTGCTTCAGAGTTCACTCGCTCCTGCTCCTTCCCCCCTCAGAATGCTTAACCCTTAACTGGTGACACTAGAGAAAATTATCCTACCCAATCCCTGAAGGAAAACAGCTTCACATGGGTCTTAAGCGACAGCAGCAAAGAGAGGATGTTACATTACCATCACAAAGGTCTTGTTTCTATTCCTATGTATGCAAAATCAGCAAGCAGAGAGCACAAGCATCACAGCTCCTACTATACATGTGTATCCAAGGGAATTATTTTTGCAAGATCCCTCCCTACAGCTTCCTCCTAAGAATCTCTGCTCGCACACATTGATAAAACATGGAGAAACGAGTCACCAAATTGGAGCCCAATTTGCAAGTATCCAAATGGTATCTACCACATAGTCATGGAAATCATGGGAAAGGCAATATGGCAGCAGGAAAGTTGGAAAGTAGACCCCCAGCTTTTGTAGCCACAGAGAGGAAGTAGGGGCTCAGGAGAAAGGCCTTCTGCTCCATAGGATCCCCAGCTAAGTTCCTTCTCTGTGCTGAGTCCCTGCGTCTCCAGGGCACTGAGGGCTCCCTCCTAAGCACCCCATACTGACAGTGTCCCCAACTCATTAGATGCCTTCTCAAAGGGAGACCCTGCTGCCTTTTCA
>RJWT010041167.1:0-12366 GCA_004365215.1 Cuniculus paca
TACTGTCACCTTGAAGTCATCTCCTAGCTTCCAGCTCAGATCATTCTACCTTCTGGCACACATCCTTTGGTTGGCAGATACAGACTTGCAGGGTTCCAGGCCTTCAACTGGATTATTTGGATATTCAGTGCAAACAGACATTTTGCACAATTTCACATCTGTGCAAGAAGCCATTTTAAACCTATCTTGTAAATTCTTATATATTTGTATATCTTGCACTAAATCTTTTCCCTAGTGAGCACTTACTAAAATTCATGATATCTTTTTTTTTTTTTTTGGTGGCACCGGGCATTGAACTAATGACCTTGTGCTTGCCAGGCAGGCACTTACACCACTGAGCTAAATCCCCAGCCCTTGTCCTTTTGAGACAGGGTCTCACTGTGCTGTTCAGGCTGGCCTTGAGCTCACTTTATAGCCCAGGCTGGTCTCGAACTCACAATGATTCTCCTGTCTCAGCCTCCCAAGTGCTAGGATTACAGTGAGCCACCACGCCTGGCTCCTTTTACAGACAAATCATGGTCCATCTGATCTGTCACAATTAGAAACTCAAGAGTTTTATTATGCTTTATTTCTTGGTACAAATGATATTAAAACTAACACAAGTTAGAAGTCACAAAAGTATAAGCCTGAAAAGTAAAATGTTGATAGTAAGAAAACAAAATTTTATGTAAATTGTAATATTGACCCCAACATCAAGTGAAATATGCAAAATTATGTACTTGAAATAATATAATTATGTTAGGACATACGCAGTATGGGTTCATTAGGATATGAGGAACAAAATATTTGCTAATCGACAAGTTGTGTGAAAACAAGTAAACTTTGTTCAAAACACATTCACATGTCTCTATGCATTTATATTTTACAAAATCAATTCAAAATAATTTTTTACACAGAATATGAAATTTATACACTAAAAAATTAAAATCAAAGTTAGTGGAAAATCCCATCAATTAAAAAACAATGAAATACATTTTTAAAAACCTATACCTCCCTCCAAATAGTAAAAACAAAACTACATAATTACTAACATTACTTGAAAATGAGAAATAATTTCAATTCACATATTCAATCAGAAGTACTATATGTTAAGTTTAAAGACAATGGCTGACACAAAAATGTATTATGCCAATATCGTTTATATAGTAAAGACTACAGATACATAGTTGAGATATTTACAAGTGACTGGCTAAAAAACACAGATGAAATATATTCTAGGGTCTCTCCATCTGGGAGTGTATTTTCTGAAAAAAATTATGAATATTGACATAAAATTGTTTATTTGTTTAGGTATCCAGTACATGAGGAATTCTCACAGGATTCTCAAAATACTTACATATATATAAGGTTTCTCCCCAGTGTGACTTCTTTCATGTACTTGATAAAAACCTGTGTTCACTGAATGCTTTCCCCTCACTGATTTTATATGTAGGGTTTTTCCCCAATGTGAGATTTTCTGTGACTATAAAATAGGAACTCTCCAGCAAAACTTCCTCCAAATGGCTGACATGCACTTTCTCCCCAGTTGGAGTTCTTTCACGACAAAATCTGTGTGTAGTTAATCTTTTCTCACATTGCTTACATTGATAGGTTTTCTATAGTGTGAATTCTTTCACAGCTCTGGCACGTACTGTGTGTGCTGAGTGCTTTCCCGTATTACTTACATGCATAGGATTTCTCCCCCGTGTGGGTTTTCTATGTGCATGAAATGCATACATGTTAGCAAATTCTTTTCCACATTGCTTACATATATAGGGTTTCTCCCATGTGCAATCTTTCATCTATTCAACAGGTAGTCTGTTGGCTAAATGATTTCCCACATTGCTTACATCCAGTTTCTCCTCAATGTGACTTCTTTCATGTATTTTACAGTAACTCAATGTAGTGAATGCTTTCCCACATTGCTTACATGCATAGGGTTTCTCCCCAGTGTGGGTTCGTCTATGTGCACAAAATACATACACATTAGCAAATCCTTTTCCACAATGCTCACATATATAGGATTTCTTTGCAGTGTGAATTGTTTCATGTCTTTGACAGTAATTGTATGTAGTGAATGCCTTTCCACATTGCTTACATACATAGGGTCTCTCCCCAGTGTGACTTCTTTCATGGTTTCGACAGGAACTCTGTTTGGTGAAGGCTTTCCCACATTGTTTACATACATAGGGTGTGTCACCAGTGTGGATTCGTCTATGTGCAAGAATCGAACACCTCTGTCTAAACCTCTTTCCACATTGCTCACATACATAGGGTTTCTCACTCGTGTGAGTTATTTCATGTATTTGACAAAAAACTTTTTTAGCGAATGCTTTCCCACATAGATTGCACATATACGGCTTCTCCTCACTGTGACTACTTTCATGGCTTTGACGGTTACTCTTCGTGCAGAATGTTTTCCCACAATGCTTACATATATAAGGTTTCTCCCCTGTATGAATTCTTACATGTACTTTACAGGAACCCTGTGTATTAAATGCTTTCCCACACTGATTACAAATATAGGGTTTCTCCCCAGTGTGAATTCTTTCATGTACTTTACAGGAACCCTGTGTGTTGAATGCTTTCCCACACTGATTACAAATATATGGCTTCTCTCCAATGTGAATTCTTTCATGTATTTTAGAATAACTCTGTGTAGTGAATCCTTTTCCACATTGCTTACATACATAGGGCTTCTCTCCATTGTGACTTCTTTCATGTATTTTGCAATAACTCTGTGTAGTGAATGCTTTTCCACATTGCTTACATGTATAGAATTTCTTCCCAATGTGACTTCTTTCATGTACTTTACAATAACTCTGTGTAGTGAATGCTTTTCCACATTGCTTACATGTATATGGTTTCTCCCCAGTATGACTCCTTTCATGTGCTTTATAATTACTGTGTGCTCTGAATGTTTTCCCACATTGCTTACATGTATAGGGTTTCTCCCCAGTGTGACTCCTTTCATGTGCTTTACATTTAGTCATTGTAATGAATCCTTTCCCACATTGCTTACATACATAGGGCTTCTCCCCAGTGTGAAGTCTTTCATGTATCTGACAGGTACTATGATGGCTGAATGCTTTTCCACAGTACTTACACGCATAGGGTTTCTCCCCACTGTGACCTCTTTCATGTATCTTACAATACTTCAGTGTAGTGAATGCTTTCCCACATTGCTTACATGCATAGGGTTTCTCCCCAGTGTGACTCCTTTCATGTGCTTTACATTTACTCGGTATAATAAATCCTTTCCCACATTGCTTACATACATAGGGCTTCTCCCCAGTGTGACTCCTTTCATGTGCTTTACATTTACTCAGTGTAATAAATCCTTTCCCACATTTCTCACATACATATGGTTTCTCACCAGTGTGATTTCTTTCATGTATTTTGCAATAACTCAATGTAGTAAATGCTTTCCCACATTGCTTACATACATAGGGCTTCTCCCCAGTGTGAAATCTTTCATGTGTCTGACGGTTACTGTGTTGGCTGAATGCTTTCTCACAGTAGTTACATGCATAGGGTTTCTCCCCACTATGACTTCTTTCATGTATCTGACAGGTACTATGTCTGCTGAATGCTTTCCCACATTGCTTACATGCATAGGGTTTCTCCCCAGTGTGACTCCTTTCATGTGCTTTACATTGACTTGGTGTAGTAAATCCTTTCCCACATTGCTTACATGCATAGGGCTTCTCCCTAGTGTGATTCCTTTCATGTGCTTTACATGTACTCTGTGTAGTGAATCCTTTCCCACATTGCTTACATACATAGGGCTTCTCCTCACTGTGATTTCTCTCATGTATTTTGCAATAACTCAATGTAGTAAATGCTTTCCCACATTGCTTACATACATAGGGCTTCTCCCTAGTGTGACTCCTTTCATGTGCTTTGTATGTACTCAGTGTAATAAATCCCTTCCCACATTTCTCACATATATACGGTTTCTCACCAGTGTGATATCTTTCATGTATTTTGCAATAACTCAATGTAGTAAATGCTTTCCCACATTGCTTACATACATAGGGCTTCTCCCCAGTGTGAGTTATTTCATGTCTGTGAAAGGAATTACTATGAGCTGATGCTTTCACATGTTCCTGAGAAATACTGGGCTTCTCTCCCATGTACCGTTTTTCACGTACTTGAACAAGGGGAGAAGAAATAAAAGCTTTCCCAAATTGTTTCCACATATAGGATTTCCAGCCACTGTGATTTCTTTCATGGATTCGATCACCACTGGGGGTACTGGAGGCTTTCAGTCTTTTCTTACCTACAAAGGTCTTCTCTCCAGTGTAGGTCATTGCACTGGGGTCAGAGCAGATTTTTTCACATTGCTCACCTTGGTAGCCTTTCTCACTGGTCTTCCTCCTTGCATTATTCTGAAAGCACTGGAAATCTCTGCAGGCTTTTCCATGTGCATTACATTTACTCAGCTTGTCATCCAATCCAAAATATTTATCTGGCTTCATTCCAGTGTGAGGTACAATGGGCACATTTAGTGATAAATGCCCAATCAGGGGCTTCCTACAAGCAAGGCTTTCAGCTGGCTTTAAAGCAGCTTGCTGCATGTCCGCATTAGCATCTGGAGTCCAAAGGAGTATTTTTTCATGTTGATTCCAAGCTTTATACTGATTGCATTTTGATATCTCCTCATTGCTATAAAGAAAAAAGAACAAAAGTATCAATCACAATAAAAAGGTCTCCACATCAATAAATTATCAGGACAAGTTTTGGCTTGGTGCCTCCTAGGAAATTTTGAGAATAAATTGGTTGAATGCCAGCGAAGATGCCACCAAAACACTCATTTTCCGAAGGATATTATTCCTTTGGAAATTTTAAATTGCTATATGTTTGCAGTACCTAAGGTTTAATTTCTTTTAGGTCACTGATGCATATGTGCATCACATATTCATAATTTCTGACACATTTTGCCCTATCACTCTCACCTTCTCTTCATACTCTGGTCATCTTTCCCATCTCCAAAACATCAGTCTTTCTGTTCTCTATCACTTCTCCTTAATTTTATTCCATAATTCATATTTTGGTATCTCACATAAAAGAAAGGGTAAGATAATTCACTTTCTGTGTTTGACTTATTCCTTTTAACATAATGAGATGAAGTACCAACTATTTTTTTTTTCTGCAAAAGATATATTATTCTTCTTTATGGCTGAATATGTAGTACTTTTTTTTCTTCAGTGCTGAGATTTAAAAAATGGTCTTGGCACTAAATTATAATTCTAGTTTTTTTTTTAATTTTATTTTGAGAGAGATTCTCATTGATCATTCATTCACTCAGGGTGAACTTTTGTGTTGTCACCCTGCTGGCTCAGCTTCCCAGAGCGCTGGGATTATAAGAAGGCACCACCAGGTTAAGCCTATCCCACATTCTCTTCATTCATGCACACAATGATGGGCATCCAGTCTGTTACCTGAGCTTAGGTATTATGAAATATTTCCAGAACTTAGCTATTGTAAGTACCCATGCATACCCTGCTTTGAACATGAGTATGCACAGACCACTAAAATATGATAATTTAAAACTCATTCAGAATATACACACAGGTTTTCCTGGATCAAATGCAAACTGCTGTTTATACTTTTAGAAACATCTGTATATTGACTATAAAATTTGTCCTACTTTATAGTCCTACTAAGACTGCTTTCTAAGAATTTTAAAACATGAATATACCCAATTCTCTGGAGGTTGTTTAGAAAACATCTACTATTATACTAGTATTCATTTGTATTTTGAGGGCTAGCAATTTTTTAAGACAATGTATGTCTCATATTCGTATATATGTATACACAGATAACTTGAAGACAAGTTCCTGTAAAAGTTCAAAATTTATTCTTTTCAGATATGCCTACACACAACAAATAAATGCAATTTCATGCATTTTCACGATGCTAATCATGAAATAATTTTGTTCTACCGATGTATGGTATAGTATCTCTTGTAGAATATCATTACAAACTTAGTTTCCTATATTGGAATATTGCTGCATTCAATTGTCAGATTATATAAAATTAACCTGTACACATATCTGGAGAAATTCTATGAGAAAACAAATTGGAACATGGTCTCATTTCTTCAGTTTCCTTGGTTGTAAATTTCTACTCACATATTGCCAATTAAGGAATATTCCTTTTCCTTACAAATGCGAATTACCTTAGATTCCTTGAGAGATTTCTGTGTTCTTCAATGTGCTGGTTGTCCAAGGACCTTCCTGAATTGTAGCCATAGAAATAGAAAAAGTGACTATGTCAGCATATAAAAACGGAATAATATAAACAGGCCTGAGATATTCCTCAAAATGTATTCACAGTCTATTTAAAGTGTCTGTGCTAATGAATAAGAATCAAGGCTCTCTCACTGCATAAATGAGAAAATGAGGTCACCCTTACCTATAGCAATCATATTCCTGAATGTTTCCCACATCACATCTCTGTAGAGCTTCTTTTGGGACGGATTCAGCATAGACCATTCCTTCATGGTGAAGTTCACGGCTACGTCCTTAAATGTCAGTGCCTCCTAAATAATCACATATATAGATTTCCTGAAAGAAGTTAAGACTCACACCCTGAAATATCTGAACTCTTCTTGTAAAAACTGAATTGAGGTTGATTTCTTCAAATATTAACTCCATGTCTTGGTCACCAAACCCAAGAATATGTAGACGTTTTCACACTGCAATTCTGATGCTAGTTTGGACTTCTCTGCCACAGCAACAGCAGAATAGGACTACTGCCTTCTGGCTGGCCCACAGAAATTGTATTTGTGCAGTGTTTCTATCTCAGAGTTTATAGAAGACCTGAAAATTGCCATCCACAATACAGGGGCACATAAATACCTAATCAATAGTTTTGACAGACCACTGATTACTTCTCTTTTCAAATCTGATTAAGTCATTCTTTACTGTAAACAGGCAACATTTTGAAATGAACATGGTTACATAGAAAAAACCGTAATTGAATATTAAATCTTGTTTATGAATAATAATAAATTATAATTCTAAATTATAATTGTAAATGCTCATGGAAAAACACTGGAGCAAGTCTCCTGACAATGAAAACAGGGGAACGACAGCATATTATCTCATAGCTGGGTGACACCAAATGATCACCTTGCACTCAGATATAAGAAATACTATGATCATCGAAGGGTGATTAATGAGGGGAAGAACATGAGGGAAGTATATTAAATGCACTAAAAACTATGACAGCTCAAAATAATTAGGCACTAATTACAGAAGAAGATCTATAGCCCCGTGTAGTGGTGCCTGCCTGCAATCCCACTACTTGGGAGGTTGACATAGGAGGACTGCCTTGGTATTGAGAATTGCCAGGAGTTCAAATTCCAGCCACAGCTATGTAGTAACTTCAAGTCAGTTAAGATTACAAAAATTACCCTTTGTCAAATTCTCCCCAAAAAGGAAAATTTAAAGAACATGTTGTCACTTACAAATCACACCTTTCATCTGTTCAAAAAATTACAACCGTGCAATAGAACATAAGACTGACAACATTCGACATCTTGTGAGCAAGATGGTAGCTTGCAGAGTGCACATAAAAGACATTCATATTCCACCTTCATGGCAATGTCAGTTTAGTAGCAAGAAGGACAAATGCATCTGAGGAAAGGAAGACTGCATTCCCATGCATCCACGTGCAAAGAGAATACTGATTCCTGATGCTGCTGATGTTAAGCATCTCTTGAAGAAATCACAATGTGTTTCATATATGCTCACGGAGAAACTGGTCTGCACTTGAAAATCTGGATTGTATACTTCTATTCTATGTACATAAATTATATATTGAAATGGGAAACATAAATTGGGATGAATTGAGACTTTATAGTGAAATAACTTTTAGATATGAAAAATTTCCAAAGAAATCAAGTGGCCATCGGAATTAAAAAGATATTGAAGTCTATGAAAACCATGGGAAATGAGAAGAATAAAATATTTGCTGTACACAAAATACGAAGATTTTGTACAGAGAGTAAAGATCAATGAACACGAATCTAAAAAATAACTACAACCTATCTGACTCAAGAGAAATAATGAATATAAAACAAGATCCAAATCTTGGGAAAAATCAAAGAAAACTGAGATGTGGAAAAACACTGTAAGACTTACGCACGGCCCTTAAGCCAGTCTTTGGCAACCCACTCAGGACCCCTTCTGTCCCTCTCAGACAGAAGCTTTCTTTCTCTCAATAAACATATCCTGCTCATAAAAAAAAACAAAAAAAAAACTTATGCACGGGTGGAGAACCAACTGTTACACTTCACACTCATCTCCTTTCCTTTAGTTTACCAAATTTAACAGACCTGTGACTTATTTCCAATGGCTAGAGAATATACTGTGCTATTATACTTGTAGAGAGATATGATTCTTGTCAAGTAAACCTAAAAAATCTTGAACCTCATGTCCAATAAAATTGATGAGAAAGTACTTTTCCCTTGATTCAGAAATCAGTATATGTGCACAATACTAACACAGAAAAAAAAAAACCTCTTCAAATACATTTTCCTGTGCAATTTCTATAGTACTTATTAAAAATTCCAAGGAAAGAACACTATTCACTGAAAATCACACATGATAAACTAAGGAAAAGTTGCCAAAGGAGAAGGGTGGTCATCAATAAGTCCAGAAAGGTTTGAGTCAGGTTGTGTATTTATCACCTGGATAGTCTCATCCATTGCCCAAGGACCAATGATGACATTTTCTGAATATACCCAGGACATTTACACTGCTATTATCATTAAATTTCACCAAAAATTTCTGAGAATAAAATTTGTTATAAAATATTTAAGTACCAAATTACCAATAACAAAGTTGATAGTCATTGATATCTGTTTATCTGCCTTCAAACATGAAATGACGAGACACAGTTCACAGATGAGGCAGCAATAGGCTAGCACATTTGCAAAAACGATTCCTACAGATTTCCCAGCAAGCAGTGGTCAAACTCTATGATGGCCATCAGGAGACTAGGTCAGACTGTCCGAGAAAGACAGGCCAGGTATCAGAGCTGATCAATGTCTAGACACCTGGGTTATGGAGAAAACTTGTGACTACCTGGAGTGGTTACTTTGTGGACTCTGATGAGGATAGATTAAATAGAAAGCTATACAAAAAGATACACTAGTTTATCACTGATTCAATAAAATCTGATGTACAAAGGATTATATTTATAATATAATCTTTTACAGATTCATAAAAATTTTGAATTCTTTATCATCTGCAGACCGGTATTCTTTTATTTTCTCAAAAATTCTTTTACTTCTCTCGAAAATTCTAATTCATGGGCTGGGGATTTAACCCAGTGGTTCAAGTGCTTGTCTGGTAAGTGTGAGTTCAATCCCCAGTACAAAAAAAAAAGTCTAATTCATTATCACTTGCAGAAAAAAAAACTGGCAGTGATGTTTTTACACACATGAAAAAATAACAAAATTCCAATAGCATATCTCATAGAATTAGAGAAAACAATCCTAAAATTCATCTGGAACAAGAGGAGACCTAGAATAGCAAAGGCAATCCTAGGCAACAAAGACAAGGCAGGAGGCATCACAATCCCTGACTTGAAATTATACTACAAAGCTACTGTGATAAAAACACTGTGGTACTGGTAAAAAAAAAATAACAGGCCCAAAGATCAATTGAACAGATTAGAAGATGCAGAAACAACTCCAGACACACTAAGTCACCTTATCTCTGCTAGCTGTTGCTCAAAGGATTACTACCAAAAACATAAATAACTAAAAAACAAGAAAAAAATCAGTCCTTCCAGATTTAAAAACCCAATCCAAAGATGGGCAACTGAGATGAATACACAGTTCTCAGATGAAGAAATATGAACAGCAAATAAAAATGTGAAAAAACGTTCAACATCACTGGTCATTCAACAGATGCAAATTAAAACACTGAGATTCCACCTCACCCCAGAAAAAAATGGTTATTATCAAGATATCAAGCAATAACAAATACTGGAGGGGCTGTGGGAAAAAAGGAACCCTTCTCCACTGTTTGTGGGAGTGTAGACTGGTGCAGTTACTGTGGAAATCACTGTGGAGATTCCTCAAAAAACAAGGATTAAAAGTCCCCTTTGACCCAGCTATTTTCCTTCTGGATGGATATCTTCCCAAAAGAATTAAAAATATCACACCACAGTGATATATGTGTACCCATGTTTATTGCAGCACAATTTGTAATAGCCAGATCTTTGAAACAACCTAAATGCCCATTGATGGAGGAATAGATAAAAAAGATGTGATATTTTTATACAATGGAGTACTACTCAGCCATAAGGAACGACAAACTTGAGACTTTTATAGGCAAGTGGATGCAACTTGAGAACATACTCATAAGTGAAATAAATCAGATACACATGTGTAAAGATCATATAGTCTCACTGGCATGAGAAGCTGAAAATATATATATATATATATTTAAGATAGTTATATTACTAATTTCTCTAAATTCATTGAAGAGAAATGTTTGCACTGGTATTGTTTGGACTATTGAATGCATATGTCTTGCACTTTGGGTGACTGATTTGGGGATGGCAATGTGCAATCTATGTACCATTGTGGTCCCCTGATTGTTGTGTACTGAAATTTTGTTGTTTTTTTTTCTTTGAAATAAAATGGATTTGAAAGAAAAATAAAAAACAAAAAACAACCTGAAATAACACAAACCCAGAGGCAGTAGAGTAGGGTTGTTAAGTGGCTGAGAAATTTTTAAAATTATGTGTCTGAGCCGGGCATAGTGGCTCACGCTTGTAATCCCAGCACTTGGGAGGCTGAGACAGGAGGATCGTTGCAAGTTCGAGACCAGCCTGCGCTACAAAGTGAGCTCAAGGCCAACCTGAATGGCACAGTGAGACCCTGTCTCAAAAAAGACAAAGGCTGGGGATTTGGCTCAGTGGCCTAAGTACCTGCCTGGCAAGCATGAGGTCATGAGTTCAATCCCCGGTGTTAAAAAAGAAAAGAAAAAAAAATTATGTGTCTGATTTATTTCATTTAATATTATGATGTGAAGGTACATCCATTTGCCTACAGATAACTCAAGCTTGTGCCTCTTTATGGCACAGCAGTACTGAACTGTGTATTCATGTCACAGCAGTACTGAATACCTATTCATCTCATGACGGGTCCATGAATTGCATCTGAGATTTAGCCTTGATGAACTGTGCTGCTTGCTATAAACATGGATATGCTTGCTTATATCCTTATGTTGTGATAACTAGCACTTTTTTTTTTTTTGTCTTTTAGAGACAGGGTCTCACAATGTAGTACAGGTTGGCCTTGAGCTCACTCTGTAGCCCAGGCTGGTCTCAAGCTCACAATGATCTTCCTGCCTCAGCCTCAATATCTAACACTTTTAAAGGGGAGAGACCTAGAATAGCTGGGTCAAGTGGAATTTATAGTTTTAGTTTGCTGAGAAATCTCCATACAGATATCCAAAATGGCTGTACCAGGTTACAGCCCACCAACAAGAAGCATTTCTTCTCCCCTGAATTCATTATTGGTTGATTTCTTGATTATAGCAATTCTTCTTGTAGTGAAATGGATTCTTAGAGTTGTTTTAATTTGCATTACTGAAAAGCCCAGTAACAATAATCAGTATGGTTTCTCTTTTAATATCAATAGTTTGTGGAGTATGGTATTAAGTTTTTTTCAAAAGTTCTTGTAGAATTTGGGTGAGTCCATTGAGATCTTGGCAATTTTTTTAATTGGTTCCATTTCATTGACTGATACTGAATTATTCAAAATATTTATACCTTTTTGGTTCAGATTTGGTAGTTCATACATACTTAGAAATCCATCCATTTGTTCTGAGTTTTCCATTTTGTTAGTTTTCAGTCCTCAAAGAAAGTCCCAAAGTTTTTTCTCGATTTCAGCAGACTCCATTGTGATTTTGCCTTTTCATTTCTAACTGCATTGATTTGGAACCTTTCCTATTTTGTTAGGGATAGCTAAGGGTTTATCTGTTTTGCTTAATCTTTCAAAGAAACAATGTTCAATTCATTAATTCTTTCTATTATTAATATCAATTCCATTAGTTTCTGCTCTGTTCTTTACAGTTTCTGTAAGTCTGTTGAAAAGTCTGATGGAAAAAAGGTATGAGAAATTACAGAAGGAGCCAGGCGTGGTGGCTCACGCCTGTAAGCCCAGCACTCGGGAGGCTGAGACAGGCGGATCATTGTGAGTTCGAGACCAGCCTGGGCTACAAAGTGAGCTCAAGGCCAGCCTGAACGGCATAGTGAGACCCTGTCTCAAAAACAGGGCTGGGGATCTAGCTCAGCGGTCTAAGCGCCTGCCCCACAAGCGCAAGGTCGTGAGTTCAATCCCCGGTGCCGCAAAAA
>RJWT010041168.1:0-12359 GCA_004365215.1 Cuniculus paca
TTTCTTGTTGTCTGACTTGAAGACCTGTAATGCTATTCTCTTTTATCTGGTTTTATATTCCTTTGTTTTGTTTGAGTTTATTGTCTGTAAATGTATGAACAACCATTTTGAGGGAAGCAAGAGACACTAGGGTAACCATTGTTAATCTCCTGTTGTTATGTTTTGAAAACCTGTATAGCTTGCAGTGTTCTGTTTTGAAATGCTGTATTGTGTTTGACTCTATTCTGTTTTCTTTTGCTTTGTTTTGTTCTGTTTTGTTTTGTTCTATTCTCTTTAAATTAAAAAATACAAAAAAAAAGAACTGGAACATTGTACAATATCTTGCACAATATCCATCTTTGCAAATAATTTAAAATCAATTTGGAAAAATACAAAAATGAAGCAAAAATTAAATTGTGATCATATTTTGACAACTGTAAACTTGAAGAATAGAGACCTATAGAGAGAGAGTAAATGTTTAATTTTGAGGAAGCTTCATGAATTTTTTTATTTGATCCTCGATTTTTTACTCATACAGTCATTTATCTACCTTTTCCAATTTTTCATAAGTGTGTAGCAATGTACCAAAACATAGCACATAGTCCCTAAATATTACCTTGTTTTTTAAATGATAATAAAATATGAAACTAATAGCAATAGAGTACATGCCAAAAGAATCAATCTAAAAATCATAATTTCAGCCAGGAATAATAATGATTATTAGGGAAGAAATTAACATTTCATACTGATACAGTCAAGAAAGATAAATTGAAATGACTTCTGAAAACATTACTGTGTGTTGAAAAATATAGAGAGGAATGATGATCTATGTAAGTCTTCAAAACCATTCTGATTTAGGTATTATTAATCTAGTTTTATAGGTGAATATTTTCAAAGCTCAAAAAACATTAAATTTCATGTACTGTTTTCCAAGTTTGTGTGAACAAGTAAGACTTGAACTTCGTTTAAGTCTACAGTCTCCAAACACCTGCTCCTTGCATTAGCATCTTTCTTTATCCAGTCAGTAAAATGAAGCATTCTAGATGAGTGGATGCAAATAAAACCAGAAAAAGATGGAGATCTGGGGATCATTTATCAGCGATTTTTTTCTTTTTTTATTTTAAAGAGAAAAAACGATAAACAAACAAGGAAACTGAATTTTGAAACAGGTAAGTAGGACAGTTTCAATAGTTGATACACTACATATTTTTGTCGTTATAGTAGCAGTTCAGAGTACAGGATAGAGGCGTGATATCTTGTCTAAACAATATTAGCACAAATCATTCTTTTATTTACTGAGTTATCCAGACCTGCTGTTGAAGGACAGATAAAGATTAAATCAAAAGTGTAAATACTGAACAAACGTATAGGCTCAGGAAAGTGCAAAATTTTTCTACATAAAGCAAATGATACACATGAAAGAAAAAGAATAAATAGCTGAAATGTACTCTGAATCAGAATTTTTAGGACTTCGGTGCCAAACAAGTGAGTTTGTACTTTAGCCAATATTTTAGAGCAAGCTACGAAAGCATTTGGAAAGAGGGTGGCAAGAAGATAGTGGATATTTGCAAGATCCACTTGAAAATATAACAGTATAACTTTGGGGAAAATATAACCAAAGTATATCTGTTGCTTTGAAGTCTTTTCATTTGATGTAAATTATTTGTTTGTTTGTTTTTGTTTTGCTTTTGCTGCCTCTGCTTTTGAGGTTGTATCTTAAAAACTTGCCAAGTCCAATGTTATATGGCATTCCCTGATTTTTTTTCCTAGCTGTTTCACAGCATTAGGTCTGAGATTTCAGTCTTCAATCTATTCTGAATTTATTTATGTGTATGATAAGAGGTAGAGGTCTAAATTCATTCTCTATACACATATCCAGTTTTCCCATCATCATTTAGTGAAGAGACTGTCTTCTCCCCATCCGTGGTAATTTTGTGAAAATAAATCATTTGGCAGTAAATATGTGGATTTATTTCTGTGTTCTCAATTCTTCTCCATTTCTGTTTGTGTCTATTTTTATATCAGCACCGTGTTGTTTCATTAATCTATTTTTGTACTAAGTTTTGAATCACTTATACCTCCAGTTTTGTTCTTTGGTTCAAGATTGCTTTGTCCTTTGGGAGGGGATCTGTGATTATACATCCTGCCTAGTAATATTGATTGCCACCACAATTGGGATTAAGAGACTGTAGGAGATGGAGAGCATAGTTACTCTATCATGTCCTTCTCTTTTCTCCTTTCCCCTATTCCAGTTGTTCTTTCCTTTTGAGTAGTTTCTTCCCCTTTTGCTTTCACAATATCTATTATACATTTTGGATCTTATTTACTCTTTTAGTTTTTTATACCTTGGAAACAATATGATGTTTACACATGCATGTCTGATTTATTTCACTTATGAGTATGGTCTCAAGTTACATCCATTTAATAAAAGCCTCAAGTTTATCCTTCTTTATAGCTGAGTAGAGCTCCATTGTATAAAAATACCACATTCGAAATGCAAATAAATAAAGCTTATTTATTGTAAAAAAGAGACTGTAAAAGAGGTAACTGCATTATGAGACTCTGACCTTATTAGTTAGTTGATTGCTATGAATCCAATGTTACATGAACTATCAGGAATTGAGCCTTAGTTGGAGGAGTGGGCTGTAGGACCAGGACATAAGGCTCTGGCCCCTTCCTCTCTGGCTCTTTCCTGTCCATTCTGCTTCCTGGGCACCTTGAGTGACCAGCTTTCCTCCACCATTCCTCTCACTGTGATGTGTCTGCACTGGAGCCAGCCAGCGACGGATTTGAAATTGTGAGTTAAAATAAATCTCCCTTTCTTAAACTGTGGGTGTCAGATACCTTGTCCTAGCAATGGAAAGTTAGCCAATACACTTACAAACTGTAGGCTTTGTTTTTCTACTGCTGTGAATAATGACTTGGGTAGTTTGACAGGGGTCGCATTATATCTGAGCATTTCTTTAGGGAATGGGGACATATTAACAGGGTAAGTTTTCTAAGTATGTGATTACAAGATATCCTAACAGAATAAGAAGAAATATTTGTATATTATACATACAGCAGTAGTTCATTTCTAGAATTTAAAAATGCTCAAATAAGTCAAAATTATGATCCAGTAATATCACTACTAGGTATATATCCAAAATGATGAAATGAATGTGTCAAAGAGATGTATATTGTAGCAGTATTCACCATCTCAAATACATGAACTCAACCCAAATGCACATCAGTTAATGAAAGGATAAAGACAATGGTGGGTAAACACAGTGAGATACTATTCATCATAGAAAGCAGTGAAACCCAGTCATTTTTAGCAACATGGAACCAGAGGATGTTATGCCAACTGAAATAAGCTATGTGCAGAATGATAAATATTAAAAAGAACCATAAATATTAATGATAACACCTAGTGGAATCTAAATTCTGCTCTCATAGAAATCGTGAGTAAACTAGCGGTTAGAGTGCAGGTTAAGAATAATGAGAAAATATTGATTAACAGGTTAGATGAGAGAAATAAATTTTAGTGCTGAAACTAAAAATAAACATTGTGTACTACAAAATATCCAGAATTGAGAATTTTATAAATTTTTAGAACAAAGACATGATAAATATTTAAGGTGACTGGTATGTAGTTACACATATTTGATCTTCACACACAATGTATCTTTGAATTAAAGCATTTCTCTGTACATACCAGATATTTACAATTGTTTTGTGTCAACCAAAAGAAGCAAAATTAGAGGAAATTGGATCAGTTAAGATATTTTAATGACCATCTAACAATGGTGTGAAAGCAATAGGGAAAGAAGAATCTGGTAAAAATTCATTCAAAAGGGTTAGTTGAACTTTTACTTAATTGCTCACACATTTCTGTTGAAGGAAAAAAAAGCATAAAAATACAGATTTTTAAAATAAAAGGTAAAAAACAATAATGAAAAAATCTATATTAATTTATTCAATGAATATTTCAATATGTTTCAACTATGCCAAAAAATTGTTCTGTTTGATAATGTGGTCAATCAGAGATGTTTTTTGCTATGGTTTTGTTCCAAGCACTACCTCTTCGAAGACCACGTATTTAGGGTTGATACAAATAATGAAATGGTATAAATTTATAAAATGGAAATGGTATTAAGGAAATAAACAGGATAACATAATAGTTATGATAGATTGAGAAGGTTATTTCGGTATACACAGAGATACTTTTTGCAAGGATGTGGCATTTGTTCTAAATTCAAAAACAAGAGGAAATCACCCATTTAACTATTCAGTTAGTCTTTGATAGTTGGTGACATAGTACCTAAACCTGGTAGCTGGAAAGACAGTAAGTAGACGCTGATTGTATAGATTCATGAGAATTGACCAAAACATCTATGTACTATTTTAAACAAAACACCACTGAAGAAATACAAAGAGAGAAATGTCATTATCACTGATATTACTGTCCTCTCTGTAGAAAAAGCAGTAGAATTTGAAGTCTCTTTTGGATGATATGGCATTTGGAGTAAATATTAGTGTTGGCTTGGACCAGACTATAATTGAGAAGGAAAAAAAATGAAGGTTTTACAACATATTTTTAGTATAAATGGAAATAAGAACTGATAGACTCGTTTGTGAAAAATGAAATAATATAAAGATTTACAACAATATCTTCATTTTATTTATTGTTTTTGAAATGGGATACTGATGTCATGTACTGAGAAGGAAAGCTGAAATCAGAATTTTTTGAAAGAAATATTTCTAGGTTTGTGTGTGTATGTGTCTGTGTGTGTGCATTAGAAAAATAATCCAATAATCTTATACACCATTCAAAAAAAACAAGTGCCCACTATATAAAATAATCTAGTAAGTATATAGAATCATACTTAATTTTGCAAACAAAATGCAAGTCCTTTTGTTTAAACTTGGTTTCTAAATAATTGTGCAGCTTGTTGGTTGCTTTCACAAATTTGGATGAGATAGTAAAATAGAAAAGAAATTTAAATTAAAACTTGGAGTTATTTTATGAGACTTATTCACCTCTAATTCCCTTCAAGGAAATGAATGAGAAATATGAGGAGCATAATATAGCATGTCTTACACTGGATGTGTAATAGATCTTCCCACAAACTTCTACTTCACAAAATCTAGATGTGAGACTCATCACATATGTACGGTCTCTCTGTAAGTGGTATATGCCATATGGCATAGCATATACATTTTTAACCAGTTTCCAAGTATTAAAACCATGAGTTTCATATTATTGAGAATGAAAGTGTTTCATTACGTTTCATTGTTGAAACTAGAAACTAAATTCAAAAAATAAATTTTTTTTCTTCCTTTTGATAAATTCAGTTAGGGTTAGGATTAGGTTTAGGGGTAAAACAACTCAAAGCAAGGAAGGATCACAGGATATCAGCAAACAAAAATACTTTAAACATGGTATTTTTGAAAAGTTAAGTCTTTTGCATAAGCATTATGAGATATCCTTCCCTGGTAGCAATATCTATTTTCGTTTATTATTTCATACATGGATAACTAGAGATACTTTACATCAAATTATATGTAGTAATTTTCAATATTATGTATGAACCAGATAATCATTGGCAGCTAGTTTTATTAAAGATTACTACTGCATAATTGCTTGCATTCATACTAAAGGGAAAGGATTATGATCACACAGTGCAAACACTTATTTCTGAATCATATTTTAGTGGATTCACTATGATAGCAAATCAGCAAATACAATTTTATCCCAATATATTATATTCTACCCTATGTTTCCCACTTCATAAGTCCATTCCATGTTGATTGGCCCAAATGAACAATCATATTTCCATATGGGGACCCTGAGTGTTCTTTACAATAAAAAATGAAAACCAATTATGTTCTTAATTTGCTGACAACTTCCATCACTTTTCAAATTGTTCAACTGAATATAGACGTATTTTCTCTTTTCATGGCTATGTCCTCATTTCAGTCCAGTAGGAGTAATTTTGTTTCATGTAACTCATATGTCAAAAGATCACTAAACAAAAAACATGGAAATGCATGTGACTCAACACTATTTAACTCATCCTCCTCAAAGCTTTCTTCATAGGGATTAAAAATGCCATTTTAACTACCTTTTTGTTTCTACTGTGTTTCCTATTAACAACTTCATGAGAACAAACACCCAGGAAAGCAATGACGGAAGTGATAGGCAGAGTGGTAACAATCACAATTATAAAATTTAGTTATCCAGAAAATAAAAGCTCTGTCCTAATATGTGCCATCTACTCTTGCAGATTATTTATAAAAGGAATGATACAGTGGGTTTCAATGATTATATCTGAAATTCTGTCATTTATTTCACAAGCAATGAGTAAGGCTTTTTGTTTGGATGCAAAGGATAAATAACAAGAATTATACAACTATAATATAGTTTTTCTTAAATTTTTTTCATCTTTATCACAATTGTCCTTATTCTTATCACTTTTTACATTTTAGCAAAAGCTAAAATAACAAAGGTGAAGTCCATTTAACCCACAAGCCTGGAAAAGAGGAAGGAAAATGTGAGCTCTGCCCCTCTCAATTCACTGCTCAAATCTAGCCAATTAAATCACTAGTCATATTCCAATAAATCTTCATTAATAAATAGTCCTAAGATTTTTTGTTGTTTTTCTTATAAAGTAAATTATATTTTCTTTAAATTAACTTCCACTTATTGCAAATGTAATTAAAGCAATTGTGAAGTAAAAGGTCATATGAATTGAGCCAAATCACATATATTTACATCTATTTCAAAAGAAATTGTCAGTAGCCCTATTATCTATTTTGAAAGGGGGAAAAAAAAACTAGCATACACCTAACTGATCAACAAGTACATTTAAAAAATGTTTGACTGCATTAATCTCTGGGAAATAGCAACCAAAAATACAATGAAATATCATGCCATACCTGTTAGGATAATTATTTTTATTTTCAAAGATGTCAAAAGGTAACAAATGTTAATGAAGGTATGGAAAAAAGAGAACCTTTGCACTCTGTTGGTGGGAATGCAAATTAGTGCAAACATTTTAGAAAAATCATATGGTAGATCCTCAAAAGATAATAATAGAACTACCATATAATCCAGCAGTCTTGGTATTGGGCATTGGAAATGAAATCAGAATGGCAAGGAAATATCTCCATTTTCTTGTTTATTGCAACCTTATTCACAATAGCCAAAAAAAAATGGGAACAGTCTAATTGTTCTTCAGCTGATGAACGAATAAAGAATATGTAGTGTTTACACACACGATAGATACTTACCCTTAAACATGAAGAGCATCCTGCCATTATTGACAACATGGATTGAACTGGAGGAAAACAAGTAAAATTATGCAGGAGCAAAAAGAAAAACTGTATGATTTAACATGCATATGGAATCTTAAAAAAGAAGACAGAAATGACTGAAAGAATAGTAAAAATGTAGATAGTTATTTATCAAGGGATTGGAAAAGGAAGAAAGAGGAAAATATTGGGGAAAGGGTAAAAAATTTCAGTTAAAAGAAGAATAAGTTCTAGTTGTTTTGCCATAAAAAAGTAATAATGATGGAACATATATTAAAAATCGAGAATTTCTTTGTGCTATTTTTGTGAATATTATAAACACTGATGTTTGTTCTTTTGCAAACTACTTCAAATGTGCCGGTTAAGCATGGGGTATCATCCCAGGTTAACTGTTTTAACAAATGTTATTAATAACCTTATAGATCTATGATAATTTTACAGACACTGGTGATATGAGCAAGGAAATACACAAGGCTGTTACTTTCACAGAGAAGGGTTGAGGCAATGAACAAAGAAGTAGGTTGCCTCAACTCTAATGTGAAGTGACAAGTACTATAGGGAAGAATAAAGCAGAATATGAAAAGTAGCTTATGGCATGGTGGAGTAGTACGGGAGTGGGGGTACTAGCTTATCCATCCTGCCCAGGAAAGGCTTCTGTAATAAGGCATCTGTCACTTGCATAGAAACACAGAGGCTGAATAGTGAAAAGAATAGGTGTTTGGGATCACGAGCCCAGCAGCCTGAAGTAACATGGCAAAGGTACAAGACTGCCTGGAGTGCACGGTGCACAGGAGACAGTGAGAACAAGGTGGGAAAGGTAAGGCAGAAGGACCAAGCCTCTGGGGCTTGTATTTTACTGTGAAGACATTGGGACACTTTCCCCAGGAGCAAAAATGTAGCAGCTAAAAGGTCACTGTAGCTGTTGGAAGAAAAATAACTTCTGTTGTTACAAATTCTGTAACACCAATTTGTTCCTTGATGTATTACTCAATTTACCACTTTGTATTTTAACTGAGAAACATTCCGTATTATTAGGCACCAAAAAACAAGAGCTATCTGAGTTCTATTGAGAAAAGATAGCCAGAATTATTTCCAACAACAACACCACAATTAGAAATGTTTTAATGATTCAGTCCAGGAAATGTATGCAGAGAGCCAAAGAATGACATATGCTATGCAGTGAACTCTCATCATTTGTAGGCACTGCTTCTTTCACTGTGTGAGTGTCCTCTGTGTTTGAAGTCATTCTTGAAAGCTGACTTCATTATGGAAAATGAGTACAAAATGTTAAAAGAAAGGAACCCCTTCTCTGAGATATACAAACTTGTATAAAAAATTTCTAATTCAAAGCAGACCATATTAGCTCAACACTTAGTGTTTAAATGAAATTCACTGGAAGAGGTCCTTTCTTAACCGTAACCTTTAAAAATAATTTTGGGATTTTTAATCCATGAATAGCTATCTTAACATTTTGCCTCAGTTAGGTTGCGGTAGATCACTGTTTCATGTTGTTATTTTACCGATCACATGAAATTGTCAGGTGAATCATCAGCCACATTACATAATTTTGATGTACTATGCAGAATAATATTAAACTGTACTGACTTGCTATTTTTGAAAAGTAAAATAAATAATGTAATGGATCACGTGTCTTAGCTCTAATTTGTTAAATACAGAGACATGTTTAAAACCAGATTCTTCAAATGTTACTTCTTTTTCATACTTAGATCCTCTTTTAAAGACTTTATTTTTATTTACTTGTTTATTTTTTTGTACTGAGAAACCCACAGCCTTCCTACAACCCTGGACTCTTTTTTTTTTTTTTTGGCTGTTTGAGATAGGGTCTCACCATGCAGTTCAGGCTGGCCTTGAGCTCACTTTGTAGCCCAGACTGGTCTCAAACTCGTGCCTGGTCTCAAAAGATCCTTGTGCCTCAGCCTCCTGAGTGCTGGAATACAGGTGTGTGTCACAGTCCTGGACCCTTTTATTAGAGCAGGTTCTCACTAAGGGTTACACTGGCCAGGCTGGGTTTGAACTTGAGCTCTTCCTGTCTCAGCATCCCACAGTGCTGCTCAGATTGCTTCATTCCTCTAGGCTCCCTCTTCAAGATTCAGTAGAGACAGGGTGCATACAATTCATAGATAAATAAATGATCTTAAGTAATGCCCTCCTGTTTGTCCACGCAGTTCTTCACACACCACACCCCAATCGTTTAATTGCACGTGAGTGAATTTGTTGATGTCTTGTTTGTAATATCTTAGAACAGAGTTTTCCATTGTGTTCTAAACACCGTTCATATAAACTGTCTATCATTAACACAGTATTAAGTAGGTACTCAGTGTGTGAATGAAAGAACTGATAACTATTGAAGCCGCTGTTGATGCTCATATGTATGCACAAACCCAACAGGCAGAACCATACCTGGAAAATATGTGCATAAATCAATTTCCTGATTAAATAAATAAATAAATAAAGCAAACTGCTGTGCTTAAGGACAAGCATATAGAACTACTTTCCAAATGGTAGAGGTTGTTTAAATGAATCCCAAAATCTGGGCAAAAAGCATTAAATATTTTAATCATACTTGTGACAACAGGGTCTTCTACCTATCTCAGCATTTTGAAAATGAGTGTGCAACCTAACAGGATGAGCCTGCATACAGGAACCGGATGGAAGCAAGATAACACCACGGCCAACGCGATTGTCGCAACCGTGCGAAAGGCTTCTCCATTTAATCATCTTATGACAAAATCCATTACAATGATGGATAGGCCAAAGACATTATGAATATCCTAACAGAATTTAAAGAATCTAATTGTTTCCTGTTCGTCTCACAGATTTTTCTTGGTACGAGTATGGATAATAAGATAAGAAAAGTAAGTTTTAACTGAGGATAAAGATTTTCTTTAAGAAAACCGTAGCTCACAATTAAGATTAATGAGTATGACTATTTTAATGGAAAAACAATTTGCTGGGGAATATGATTAATATTAAAGCATTTATGTTAATTATGGTACAGTACTGACATTGATGGACTATATTTGGGCTTCATTGAATAAGTAACTAGAAAAGCATTTGCTCGTGGCAGAAGGTGCAAACGAGGAGTTTACACAGTGTGTGCCTGCTAGCACATGCAATTGACCTGGCTAGTTTTTTACTTTTTTTAGAACACTTAGTGATCAAGTCGAGAGGCATTATTCATAAGATTAATACTTCTACATGTCCGATAGTATGCTTAAAAAAATGTGGTTTTAGTTAAATTAAGAATATGAGAAATTGCGTTGTAATTATAAATGATAGGGTATTCTGGTTTCATTTCTGATTTTAGCAGCAGAGAACATTAATAAAGTCAGCTGTAAAACTACTTGTGATGATACATTAAAAGATGCTTTTAAAAGTGTTATTTAAAACTAAATGTTTCCTTCTTTTCATGTTTTTAGCCCTCTGTAAATTAACATATCATGTCAAAAATGTTTAACTGTATGCTTTTCTTTCCTGATAAAAGGTAGAGCTTGAAAAAAGGATTCTATAATTTTCATTATTGTACACCTAACCACTGGATGAATGAATAAATCAACCAACTAGTCACAAAAGTAAGTGGTGAAAAAAAGCACAAAATGAAATGAAATAAGTATAAAAATGCAGGTTGTTCCAATACATTGTTATCAGATTGAAATGTTTGTTGTATTTTCCCTTTTTTTATGTTCTCTACTGACTGAGTGGTTAAATATCAGGTTTTTCCTAAACAATGGTAGTGGCAGAAAAGGGTTCAAATGTAAATGTAAATGTAAAAATATAATAATTTAAAATATTATTTATGAGGTAAAATTAAGAATGAAGAGTTTTCTTTGAGCTAAAAAGAATGACTAACAATTCAATTCTATGAAAGCGTATAATGAATACAGTACTACATAAACTAGGGAGTTTTAGGAAAATGAATAGAAATTAGATTGGTAACATAAATTGATTAGGTTTTCAGGATTCTAGAATATACTGCTAAGCATATCAGGTTTATTAATATACAAGGTGGGATCAAGATATATGGTGAATGTTTAAATTTAAAGAATTTATCACAGTGCAGTGCATATTGCCTTTAATTCACCTGAATATGTCTTCTTCATCTCTTGCCATTTTCTCAACCAGGTCTCAAACCCTCTTTCATGAGAAACTTTATGAGTTGTGGTTTAAAAAATTGTCAAAGGCTGAGGCCGAGTGCCACCTAACAGAAAGGAAGGCTTTAAAAAAAAATTATGTGTGTTCTCATCAACCTGATTCTCTGGATCTGGCACTGCATGATTTCTGACTTTTCTCCAAAGTCAAAATGACCATGAAAGTGACTATTTTGCATCAATTCAGGATACTGAGGCAGCCACACGAGCACAGATAAAGACTTCTGTGAAAGAGGACTTCGAGAACTGCTTCAGCAAGCGCAAAGAATGGGATAAGTGTGCTATAACAAAGGCGAGTATTTTTAGGGTGATTAATAGCAATGTATCTTTTACTGTAATAACTTTTAAAAATGTAAACGCTCCCTATATTCTTCAACCATGCTTCGTATTTTAACACAGAACCCTCAGAGGTTTTCAACTGGAGAAGGGGAAACTCAAACTCATTCTTGGACTTCTGTTATCAGTGATAGGTCAAATGGCAGAAAATAACTCTCCAAGCCGGGCGTGGTGGCTCACGCCTATAATCCCAGCACTCGGGAGGCTGAGACAGGCGGATCGTTGTGAGTTCGAGACCAGCCTGGGCTACAAAGTGAGCTCAAGGCCAGCCTGAATGGCATAGTGAGACCCTGTCTCAAAAACAGGGCTGGGGATCTAGCTCAGCAGTCTAAGCGCCTGCCCGGCAAGCTCAAGGTCGTGAATTCAATCCCCAGTGCCGCAAAAACAAACAAACAAACAAAAAAAACTCTCCAGTATCTTCTTGCAGAATAATGCTTAATATTCACTCATAACATCAATGTGGTTTTGTTTTCCTTCTACCACTGTATTTAATCAGATTGAAAAATTGAGTTTTCAAAAGGGACACGTAGTGAAATTATATAATTTAATATTGAACCTGAGAAAAGAAATAGTTAAAAT
>RJWT010041169.1:0-12364 GCA_004365215.1 Cuniculus paca
CCTGTGAGTCAGCACCATTCACAGACTGTGGAGGTTGAGAACAAGCCCCACCTGGGAACCAGCACCATGTGCACAGTGTTTACACATGTGGGTTTGATTTATTTCACTTATGAGTAGGGACCATATTTTTTTAAAGAGGTTAAAATAAAACAATATAGATTTTCAAAACAAGATGATAGGAAATTAACAATGGTCACTATATTGTATATTGTTATCTTCAATAATATTTGCTCAAGCCATGTGCAGGCTGCTGCTGGGTGGGGACAGCCAAACTCAGGCCTTTCCCCATGAGTCAGCACCATTCACGGACTACTGGAGGAGAGAATAAGAGAATGAGTCCTGCCCGAGAACCAGCGCCATGCATGGGCCACCGCAGGCAGTTGGACAGCCCGATCCCAGCCCCTTCTGGCTTGCAGGCTGGCAAACAAGAAGTACCAATTCCCTCCCCCACCTACTGAAGGTACCAGTTGATCCAGAGAAACATAGACTGTGATGACAGCTATTGAGGTGAAATACAATTGGATGCCTGTGGTGCTTTGGTTTTTCACTGACCTTACAGGTCTAGGGCCAGTGGTCTGATCATCTGTTCAGAAGATAATGGTACACAGTGTGGCATTTAGTGGGGATCTCCTCCTCAGGGTGGTGGCCATTGTTGATTCCCTATAGTCTTGTTCCCTATTCATTATTTTGTTGGGTTGGGCTTTATTCTCTTTCATTTTGATTATGTTATATCTGAGGGCATGAGCAGTTATTTCAAAGATAACAAGGTATATTATGGTAGCTATTTTGGATTTACTATTGTCTTGTTTTGAAGTCCTTTATTGCACCCATTTTTTTGATTGTTTCTATTCTATTCTGTTCTGTTTGATTTTTACTATGTCCAAAGATATCTGCAACTATTTTGAACATAACAAAAAGCATTATGATAACTATTGTTGATTTTGTTGTGTTTTGAAGTCCTGTATCACTTACACTGGTTTTTTGTTTGTTTTGTTTTGTTTTGTTTTGTTTTGTTTTGTTTTGTTTTGTTTTGTTCGCAGCACTGGGGATCAAACGCATGACCTCAGCATTTGCCAGGCAGGTGCTTACACCACTGAGCTAAATCCCCCGCCCTTGTCTTTTTGAGACAGGGTCTCACTATGCTGTTCAGGTTGGGCTTGAGCTCACTTTGTAGCCCAGGCTGGTCTCAAAATCACAACGATCTTCCTGTCTCAGCCTCCTGAGTGCTGGGATTACAGGCGTGCATCACCAGCCCTGGCTCACTGGTTTGTTTTTGATTGGTTTTATTCTGTTTCATTTTCCTTGGTTTTATCCTCTTAAAAATTAAAATTAAAAAAAATAGTTGCTCAAATTACAAGTACAAGCTTGCAAAGCAGATCAAACAATATAAGCATTCAGTTTCTTTCCATGAACTAACAGAATTAGTAGTACAAATATCTTAGCTATCATATATTCATATATATTTTTCCCTTCTTTCTTTTCTATTTTTCCTCATCCCAGTTATTCTTTCCTTTTGAGCAGTTTCTTTCCCTTTCACAATATTTACTGTACATTTTGGATCTTATTTACTCTTTCAGTTTCTTACATGAGGGAGACAATACAATGTTTACACATGTGAGTCTCATTTATTTCACTTATGGATATGGTTTCTAGTTACATCCATTTACCTGTAACAGTCTCGAATTTATCTTTCTTTATAGCTGAATGGTAATCCATTGTATGAAAATACCACATCTTTTTTTATCTATTCCTCAGTTGATGGGCATTTGGGTTCTTTCCCAGAGTTAGCTATTAGAAATTGTACTGCTATAAACAAAAGTGCACATATATCACTGTGACACGGTATTTTTAATTCTTCTGGGAAAATATCAAGAAGGGAAACCACTGGGTTCAATGGGACTTCTGATCTGAGTTTTTTGAGGAATCTCCACACTGATTTCCACAGTGGTTGCACCACTCCACAGTCCCACCAACAATGGAGAAGTGTTCCTTTTTCCCTACAGCCCCACCAGCATTTGTTATTGCCTGATTTCTTGATGGTAGCCATCCTTTCTGGAGTGAGATGGAATCTCAATATTGGTTTTTTGTTTCTTTGTTTTTTTGTTTGGTTTGGTCTGGTTTGGTTTGGTTTGGTACCAGGGATTGAGCTCATGACATCGTGCTTGCCAGGCAGGTGCTTGTGCCTCAGTGTTGTTTTAATTTACGTTCCTGAAATGACCATGACATTGAACATTTTTTCATATATTTGCTTGCCATTTGTGCTTCTTAATCTGAGAAGTGCATCTTCATCTCAGTTGCCCATTTTTGGATTGCATCTTTGAATTTGGGGGCTTGAATTTTTTAATTCTTTAAATGTTCTTGATACAAGTCCTTTGTCCGAGGAAAGGTGGCTAAATTTTTTTCCAAATTCGTGGGTTTTCTTTTCACTCTGTTAGTGATTTCTTTTGACATATAAAAACTTTTTAATAAGATAAGATTCCAGTTGTTGATTCTTTGAAATAATTTATGTACAGTTTAGTTTTTATTCCTGAACTCTCTGCCTACTCCTACATCTTCTACCTACTTTGTCCTCCAGAAGATTTAGTGTTTTTGTTTTAATATTTAGATCTTTTATCCATTTCAACTTTGGTGTAGTGCATGATGATAGACATGGGTATAGTTTTAGTCTTCAACATGTGGAAAACCAGTTTTTCCAGCACCATTTATTGAAGAGGCTATCTTACTTTCAGTGAACATGTTGGCCCTTTTGTCAAAGATAAGGTGGCTGAGTGTGTTGGTAGTAGTGTCTGCATCTTCTATTCTATTCCTTTGATCTTTAGGTTTGTTTTGTTTGCCAGTATCATACTGATTTTATCACAGTAGCTTTGTAGTATAACTTCAAGTCAGGGATTGTGATACCTTCTGCATTGCCTTTGTTGTCCAGGATTGCCGTTGCTATCCTAGGTCTCTTCTGGTTCCAAATGAATTTTAGGAATGTTTTTTCTAGATCTGTGAGGTATGCTAATGGTACTTTGATTGAGATTGCATTAAATCTATATAACAATCTTGGGAGTATGGCCATTTTCACAATGTTTGTTCCTCCTATCAGTGAACAAGGAATATCTTTCCATTTTCTGAAATTCTTTTCAATTTCTTTTTTCAGAGTACTGTAATTTTCATAAATCTTTTACTTCCATTGTTAGTTTGATTCATTTTTTTTTGGATGCTATTGTGAAGGATGCAGTTTCCCTAATTTCTCTCTCAGTGAGTTTGTTATTTGTGTACAGGAAGGTTATTGATTTTTCAGAGTTGATTTTGTATCCAGCTACACTAGTGAATTTGGTTATTAAATCTAGAAGTCTTTCAGTAGAGTTTTTGGGGTCTTCCAAGTAGAGTATCATGTCATCTGCAAATAACGATAATGTAACTTTTTCCTTTCCTATCCTTGCTTTTATTTCTCCCTCTTGTCTAATTGTCCTGGCTGATGTTTCAGGATCTACATTGAATAAGAGTGGAGATAGTGAGTTTCCTTGTTTTGTACCTGATTTTAGGTTGAAAGCTTTCACTTTTTGTACATTTAATATGATATTGGTTGTTGGTTTGCCACTCATGGCTTTTATCAGATTGAGGTAAAGACTATTTATTCCAATTTTCTATAGGGTTTTTAATCATGAATGACTGCTAGATTTTATCAAAAGTTTTTTCTGCATCTATTGAGATGATCATGTGATTTTTGTTTTTGGCCCTGTTGCTAAGGAGTATTACATTTATGGATTTATGTATATTCAAATCTCCCTGCATCCCTAGGATGAATCCCACTTGATCATGGTGTATAATCTTCTTGATGATTTGCTGCAGTCTGTTTCCAAGTATCTTACTGAGGATATTTGCATCAGTGTTCACTAGGGAAAATGGCCTGTAATTCTCTTTTTTGGTTGGGTCCTTTTCTGGTTTTGGTATCAGGGTAATATTTGCCTCCAGGAATTGCTTCTCTTTCAATTTCATTGAAGAGTTTTAGTAGTGGTGGTGTTAGGTCTTCTCTAAATTTCTTGTAGAATTCAACAGTGAATCCATTGGGGCCTGGGCTTTTCTTTGCTGGTAAGTTTTGAATTATGTTTTCAATTGCATTAACTGATATTGGATTTTTCAGCAGTCTTATATCTTCTTGATCCAGCTTTGGTAATTCATATGTTTCTAGGAATCTGATCATGTCTTCTGTGTTTTCAATCCTATGAAGGTAAAGGTTTTTGAAGTAGGTATTGGCGATCTTCTGTATTTCCACAGGATCTGTAATGATTTCACCCTTTTCAATTTTATTTATTCTTTCAAAGCACCAAGTCTTCACTTCTGGGAAGATAGTAGAGCAGTAAGCAGCAAAGAAAACAGCCTCTCTGAGAGTCACTGTGCAGATGCTGGAATATAACATCATGAGGAAGACAAGAAGGAAGGAAGTGGATCTCCTGGACCCAGAAAGAATCTGAAGTGTGAACTGAAGCTCACAGAGTGAAAAGAAAAACATCAAGGAAAAAGAAGACAGAAGCCAGTGGTGCCATCACCCTGAGAAGGGACTCACTGTGAAAGAGAAGCTGTTCAAACCTGGGGATGCATAGTCACAGTGACGGTGACCGCTGGCTATACTGGAAGCTTCTGCAGAGAAATGCAGCAGAAGAGAGCAGCAGACATGGAGGACTGCACTGGCTGGTGCTGTTGGTCCTGGTATTCCATGACTGAGATTAACTAAGGGTCACAGAAAATACGATGGCACAATGCCAAAGAACTAGGGACTAGGCCAAACAAGCAACAAGTTCTTATCTCCAACAAACTGAAGGGTAAGATCTTCCAACAGACTCAAAACCAAAAAACCAGCTATACCTGGAAGATACCTCCGAGAAGTAATCACCACCTAAGGGTCCTAAATACTACCAATAAAGCAACCCACCATAGGCAACTTACAAGCATCACCCCAGGAATTAAACTAAGAAAGAGAGAGAAAATAAAGTAAGAAGATGCTTAAGCAAAATGCAACCCCAGATCATCCAGTTCACCAAAGGCAAATCCAGGGGGCAATAAGGTGGGACATTCCAAAAGTGCCCCCACTGGGTCGCTCTGAGGTGGTAACAACAAAGCAATTGAATGAGAAAAAATGAAATCAAAGATAATCTCTCAGATACTACAGAGATTACCAAAAGACAATCCATGCTTAGTGATGTTAAAGCAGACACAGACAAAAAAAATAGATGAGCTTAAGAAAATTATGGAAGCTCAGCATAGGAAAGAAATAGAATCCATAAAGCAGATTCAAGCAGATATCCAGGAGAATAAAAACTCCATTGAAAGTATTCAAAGCAGATTAGGCCAATGTGAGGACAGGATCTCAGATATTGAAGACAGGCTTGCAGTTAGCAACCAGGAAAAGAAAGATTTCTCAAAAATAGCAAAGGACCATGAGAAATCAATCCAGCAGCTGCTAGATGAAACAAAGAAGAATAACTTAAGATTAATTAGAAACAATGAACAAGCAGGAGATACCACAAATGACATTTGAAAAATGTTCACAGACATCATGACAGAAAACTCTCCTAGTAGAGAAAAAGAATTTGATATACAGATAAATGAGGCATATAGAACTTCAATTAGCAATGATCAAAAAAAAAATCTACAACCAGGCATATCGTAGACAAGATTCCAGAACTTCCAACACAAGACTAAAATCTTAAAAACTGTTACAGAAAAGAAACAAATCACCTATAAAGGAAAGAATTACAGGTGACTTCTCAGCACAAACACTGAAGTCAAGGAAAGCTTGGAGTAAAGTACTCCAAGTTCTAAAGGAAAACAACTTTCAACCCAGATTGATGTATCCCACAAAACTGTCTTTCAAAACTGATGGAGAAATAAGACACTTCCATGACAAAAAAACATCTGAGGAAATTTATAACCACAAAATCAACACTCCAAAATGTTCTTAAGGATACTCTAGAAAAATATAATATGGACTACAGTTCCATGAACACTAACAGAATGAATCCATCAGGAAAAGCAAACAATTAGAGGGAGGAGGAGGGAGAGCCAACAACAGGAAAATAACATGACAAGGATAAGTCAATACATATCAGTTATAACCACCAATGTTAATGGTCTTAATTCACCAATCAAAAGACACAGACTGGCAGAATGAATCAAGAAGCAAGATCCAACAATACACTGCATACAAGAAACACATTTAATTCAAAAAAAATTCATAGACTAAAAGTCAAAGGATGGAAAATAACACTCCATGCAATAGGAACCCAGAAAAAAACAGGGGTAGTGATTCTATTTGCACACAAAGTGAATTTCAAGCAAAGACTGATTAAGAGTATTGGTTTTATATAGCTGGGGTGTGTTATGGTTTGTATATAGATGGCCCCTGCCAAGTCTCATGTAGTCATGAAAGTGGCTGAATCTAATGTTTATGACTGAGTCATTGTGTAGCACTGGGATTGGTGGTGTGAGTCCTGCACCCACCCAGGGGTGGAGCCAACATACAACATAAGGTTGAAATGGGGGCATGTTTTTCCCTGGTGCACGGTTCACTCTTGCTGCTTGAAACTTCCATGAATGGCTGCCCCCTCAGCCACACCACCCTCCCTTGGAGCCAGCTGATTATGGACTGAAACCCCCAGAACTGTAAGAAATAAACCTCTTCTTCCTTTACTTTGGGCATCAGGTATTTTGTCTCAGCAACAAGAGAAAAGTAACCAAGACAGAATTTGGTACCAGGAGTGGGGTCATTGCTGTGACTGAACCTGACCATGTGGTTCAAGAGCCTCTGGGAATGGTTTCTGGGAAAAATTTGAAAAGGTTCAAAGATGTTGCCTGTATACATAGAGCTGGAATGGCTTAGGCTGTTCTGCATGGGAGAGTCTGGTCAAAGCTCAGGAGACCAGAAGGCTGATAGAAAGCCTGCCGATAAAGACCAGGCTCAGGTTTCTGCTGAAAAAAAGGACTGCATTGGGTGCTGGACTCCACATGATGTGTGCTATGGCTTGACAGAAAGTTTGTCTGCATTTTGCTTGTGTCCAGAGACTTTGCCTGAGACTGAGATTAAAGGCAATGGCCTGATTAACCTGGCAAAGGAAATTTCAAGGCAGTCAAATGTTGAGACAATGGCATGAGTATTATTGGGGGCTTTTAGCCAGATTTATGTTGGAAATCAAGAACAAAGAGCCCAGCACGGTGATTTAAAATGTTGTGAGTTTGGTCAGAAAGCTGTGGAATGTAAAGATAGAGCTGAAACCTTGATTGCTGAGAAGGAACAAATAAATACAAAAGATGGCCTGGAGACATCCCAGAAAGCAACAGGTCCCCACCCTTTACAGCCTCAAAGATACAAAAGTGAAAGACTTTGCCCAAGGGAGAAAGCTGCAAAGCGTCACATTCCAGAATGGCAATGGAGGCCACACAAGGTTCCAAAATGGCAGCGACATAGAGAATCTGTTCCTTGCAATCAAGTTCCAAGTGCCCAACGATCCAGGCACTTGACCTCTATGGACAAGAAAGGAGAAAGCCTGGCTACTGCTCCAGCTGGCAGTGGACCTTGGCAGCATCCATGTGGCACTGGTTTTAGGCGCATGGATAATGCACATGCTCTGACGTTAAGAAGGCTTCCACCCAGATTTCAGAGGGCCTGGGAGGCCAAACAGTGTGCTCCTGAGAGAGCAATATGTAAAGTTGTAAATGTGAAGCCAAAGGTACAACAGAGACCACAAAGGTTTGGAAAAGCCAGGAATGTGGATCATCTAAAAAAGCCTGCAATGAGGAAACAAAGTCATACCAAGAGAGAAGCCAGGGGATCAGTAACCACCAGAAGTGCCATAGGGGTAAAGTCATACAAGCCCTTTGGGGCTCACAGTTTGCCACAGATTGCTTCAGATGCTGGACATGCAGCTACAGGACTTAACATTTGCCCTGCTGGATTTTGGACTTACTTTGGTTCCAATGCTTTATATCCCCGTGTTTGTAACTTTTAAAATGGTAATGTCTATCTTGTGCCATTACATGTTGGAAGTGTTTAACTTTGTTTTCATTTGTGCAGGGGCTTACAGCTAATAGTTTGCCTTAGATCTCGAAGGAGACTTTGGACTTGGACTTTTCAGCAATGCTGAAACTGTTAGGACATCGCCAACTCATGGAGAAGGACTAAATGTCTTTGTATAGGGGATGTACATGAGTCTTCCAGGGGCCAGGGGTGGAATGTTATGGTTTGTATATAGATGGCCCCTGCCAAGTCTCATGTGGTCATGAAAGCAGCTGAATCTAATGTTTATGACTGAGTCATTGTGTAGCACTGGGATTGGTGGTATGAGTCCTGCACCCACCCGGGGTGGAGTCAACATACAATGTAAGGTGGAAATGGCGGGGGGTGTTTTTCCCTGGTGTGCGGTTCACTCTTGCTGCCCAAAGCTTCCATGAATGGCTGCATCGTCAGCCATGCCAACCTACCTTGGAGCCAGCTGATTATACACTGAAACCCCCAGAACTGTAAAAAATAAACCTCTCCTTCCTTCACTTTGGGGATCAGGTATTTTGTCTCAGCAACAAGAAAAAACTACCAAGACAGGTGCAACAAATACAAGTGCACCAGTTACATAAAACAAATACTAGCAGACATGAAAATTCAAATGAGCCCTAATACAATTGTATTGGCAGACTTTCACACCCCACCAGCACAAAAATACAGATCAACTAGACAAAAAAATCTGTAATGAAATATTAGAACTAAATGAAATTTTTGAACAAATGAACCTAGTAGATGTCTATAGAGTGTTCCACCCAACAACATCAGAATACACATTCTTCTCAGCTGCACATGGGACATTCTCCAAAATAGACCATATACTGGCTCATAGTACATTCTTAAGTAAATGCAAAGGAATTCAAATTATCCCATGCATACTATCAGCCCACAGTGCAATGAAATCCATGCCAATGGAAGCCACAAGAACTTCATAAATACATGGAAATTAAATAGCACCCTGCTGAACAACCAATGGGTCACAGATGAAATTAAAGAAGAAATTAGACAGTTTTTATAGTTGAATGATAATGACATACAACATACCAGAACTTGTGGGACACAATGAAAGCAGTCTTAAAAGGGAAATTTATAGCAATAAATACTCATATCAGGAACAGAGCAAGTGCATATAAACAACTTAATATTGAACGTTAAACTTCAAGAAAAAGAGCAGGCTAAGCCAAAGGCCCATTATAGGGAGGAAATTTATAAAGGGAGGAAATTATAAAGATCAGAGTAGATATTAACACATTGGAGACTAAAAAAACAATGCAAAGGATCAATGAATTGAAGACTTGGTTCTTTGAAAGATTAAATAAAATTGACAAATCTTTAGTCAACCTTATCAAAAAAAAGGAGAGAAAAGACTCAAATCCACTCAACTCAGAATGAAAATGATGAAATCACAACAGACCTGCAGAAATCCAGAAAATCATCTATACCTACTTTGAAAATTTGTATTCTAATAAGATGGAAAATACAGAAGAAATGAACAGATTCCTAGATACATATGAATTACCAAAGCTGAATCAAGAAGATATAAGCATCCTAAATAACCCAATATTGATCAGTGAAAACAAAGATGTAACTAAAAACATATCTACAAAGAAAAGCCCCGATTGTCATATTTGGAAATTTTTAGAGGATTTTGTTGTTGTTGTTTTTTGTTGTTTCTTCTTCTTCTTCCTCCTCCTCTTCTTCTTCTTCTTCTTCTTCTTCTTCTTCTTCTTCTTCTTCTTCTTCTTCTTCTTCCCTTTTTCTTCTTGAAATAAAATGGATTTGAAAAAAAGACCATACTCATTAAACAAATAAGACATACATGCATAAACATTCTATTGTCTCATTAGTGTGAGAAGCTGAAAGAAACATGTATATGTATATAAAAAGTTAAGATATTCTATTACTGATCTCTCTGAGTTCACTGAAGAGATTTGTGCTGATATGGTTTAGACAATTGAATGTAGATGTCTTGTGCTTTGGGTGAATAATTTGGGGTAACAATGTACAATGTATGTACCATTGTTGCCCCCAATTGATGTGTTTTGAAATTTTTAGTTTTTCTTTCTTTTTTTTTTTTTCCTTTTTCTCCTTGAAATAAAATGAATTGGGGGGAAAAAAAAGAACCAACTCTTTAATCCATTAATTTTTTGTATTGTTTTTCTTAGTCTCAGTGGAGTTAATTTCTGCTCTGATCCTTGTAATTTCCTCCCTTCTTTGGGCTTTGGACTTGACTTGTTCTTTTTCTAGAAGTTTGAGGTACGGCATTAGGTTGTTTATTTGTACTTATTCTGTTTTCCTGATGTGAGAAATTATCACTATAAATTTCCCTCTGAAAATCACTTTCACTGCATCCCACAGGTTCCAATAAGTTGTATTTGCATTTTCATTTGATTGTATACATTGCTTAATTTCTTCTTTAATTTCCTCTGTGACTCATTGGTTGTTCAGTAGGGTGCTATTTAATTTTCACATGTTTGTGAAGCTTTTGCAGTTTCTTTTACCATTAATTCCCAGTTTCATTGCACTATGATCAGATAATATGCAGGGGATAATTTTGATTCCTTTGCATTTATTTAAGCATGTTCTATGGGTTAGTGTATGGTGTATTTTAGAGAATATCCTGTGTCCAGCTGAGAAGAATGTGTATTCTGATGTTGTTGGGTGGAGCACTCTGTACATGTCTACTAAGTCCATTTTTTCACAAGTTTGACTCAGTTTTGTTATTTCTTTGCTGATTTTTTGTCTAGTTGATTCATTTCTTTGTGACAATAGGGTGTTACAGTCTCTCATTATAATTGTGCTATTGCTTATTTGATTTTTAATATCTATTAATATTTGTCTTATATAGTTGAGTGCTCCCATATTTGGTGCATATATATTTATGATTGTTATCTCTTCCTCTTGAGGTTTTCTCCTAACAAGTATGTAGAGATCTTCTTTATCCATTTTGATTATTCTTGGCTTGAAGTTCACATCATCCATGAACAGAATAGCTACCCCTGCTTTTTCCTGGGTTCCTGTTGCATAAAGTACTGTTTTCCATTCTTTGACTTTCAATCTATAAATTACCTTTTCAGTTAGTTGTGTTTCTTGTATACAGCATACTGTTGGATTTTGTTTCTTTATCCACTCTGCCAATCTGTTTCTTTTGATTGGAAAATTAAGGCCATTTACATTAATGGTTATAACTGATATGTATTAGTTTATCTTCGTCATGTTATCTTTCTGCTGTTAGTTCCCTACTTTTCCCCTCTATTTAATTGTTTTCCCTGCTTGGTGGTTTCTTTCTGTTGTTTTTCTTTGAATTATAGTCATTTTTATCTCTTTCCAGAATACCTTTCAGTACTTTTTGTAGGGTTGGTTGTATGGTCAAGCAGTTCTTCAATTGTTCTTTGTTATATCTTATTTCTCCATTAATTTTGAAAGTTTTGCAGGGTACATCAACCTGGGTTGGATGTTGTTTTCTTTCAGGACTTCAAATACTTCACTGTATGTTCTTCTTCACTTGATGGTTTGTGATTCCGATAGGCTTTCCTTTATAGGTGATCTGTTTCTTTTCTCTAATGGCTTTTAATATTCTGTTCTTATGCTAAATTTATGGGATCTTATTATATGTCTATATAGGTTTATTTTGTTTCTGGCTAATTGGAGTTTTATTTACCTTACTTATCTGTATGCTAGGTTCTTTACACATGCTTGGGAAATTTTCTGCTATTACTTCTACAAACAGTCTTTTTATGTCATTTGTGTTGACTCCTTTTTCATTGATGCTATAAATCTTTTTTTTTATTTTGAAAAGAATACAACCAAACAAAACAAAACAGAGTAAAGTCAATCAAAACAAAGCAATGAACATGGAACATGACTTTGAAACAGGGTAAAAAAAAAAAAAGCAATCGATAAGGCTACCATAATGCCTCTTGTTATCTGCAGTATACCTGCCCATACCATCAGGGATAAGTAAAATCAAACAAAATACAATAAACTAAAACAGTAGAAACAAAAAGAAAACACAATAAAACAAAACAAACAAAGCAGAACAATGTAAGCAATATAGAATTTCAAGATATTAGCAAAACAGCATTGGCTACCATAATATTTGTTATCTTCAGAATAGTTGCCTACATCTTCAGACACATTACAATCAAACCACACAGAATAGAGTAAAATCAATCAAAACAAACAATGAAAGCCATACAGGGTTTCTAAACAAGATAAGTAGACATCCTCGATGGCTGCAATTATATATTTTGTTATCTTTAAAATAGCTGTCCATGCCATCAAGTATAATAAAATCAAACAAATCAGAATAAAATGAAACTAATC
>RJWT010041170.1:0-12369 GCA_004365215.1 Cuniculus paca
GCTGTCTCCGTTACATGGAGGATACATCATATGCCTTCATCCTATTCCTTGCAGCAGTCTGTGACTTTCTTTGGTCAAGAAAGCATGAGCAGAAGTGATGTATGCCACCTGTAAGAAGGAGCTTCTACTATCTAAAGTGTGGTTGCGTTCTCTGTTCCTTTTGCCAAAGATCCAAATAGAAGCTGCTCACCTAGCACTGTTACCTAGCCCAAAAAGTTCTCTCTGCACCACCTCCAGACTGATTGGAAGTGAAACAGGGGCACAGTAAGCCACATGGCCAAACGTCATGGTAGGGAAGTGAGCTTTGTGAATGCTCATTGACATACAGGGATCCTTTGTTGCCTAAGCCTAACCTAAACTACTCTGACTGACTCCTTTTTGCATTGCTTCTCCACCCCTTAAAGTGGGGCATGTGTTTCTTCTCTGGGTTCCCTGAAGCAGCCCCTAAATGTTCCTATATCATCATTTGTACCATAGATTATTGGAACACGTACTTATTGAAAATCTGTCCACTAGAACCCAGGCTCTGTGTTTCTTCATTTGTACCTATTCAGTTCCCAGCATGTGGATCACACTTAATAAATAAATGCCCACCAAAAAAAATAAATTTATTTCTTCTTGTAATAAATGCTTTGTGTTATCTTTTCTTCGAGTATGACAGGGAATATTTGGACAAAATAAAGCAAATACCTATGCTCCCTTCAAAAAACTCCTAGGAGAGCAACGTTGGCATTGAAGTACTCCCTTGCTTGAACCCACTAAAGAAGCTGGGAAAAGCAATATAGAGTGGTCACGTAATTTGTTCTGGACATAAAATATTATGTAGGCATTCTAGGAAAACATTTTCTCTTCTGATGGAAAGACTGAGTATAAGTAATGCTTACCATACCTCTTCTCCTTGGTGAGATGTCTGAAACTGACTGCCAGTGTGAAATGTTATAGAAAAACATGTAAGTACAGACATAACCCTTGACACTGCCAAGTCCAGGTTACTTGGTAAATGAAAATATTAGCCTCAGAGTTGTTTTTGTCCTTTAGTCAACATTTCTGCCACTGGCAACCAACCACATCCTAACTGATACCAGAACACAAGCTCTTCATTTTTGGAGCATGAACATTTGACATCTTCCTTCACTGTCTAACTCCTTTAAGGCTCTGTCAATCACTATATCCCCCCAAAGCCTACTTTGGGTATCAGAGCACAAAATTTATATCCATTCTGCCCAGCTCAGTGAAAGTTGCATTAATTTCTTATAAAGAATTTTTTAAATTATCCTTATACTTCTTACATCCTAGGGACAAATTCTGCTCATGTCTTCAATTTTTCAGGTAGTCCCACAATTACCATCCTCTTGATTGCAAACATTTTAAACTTTTTCCACCTGAACTTGTGAATACTTTCTGTAACTCCCAGGGGCTTCACTGTGAACTGAAGCCTAACTTGGATGCCAGGTCAGACATAGCACCTGCAGATTACTCCACACTGCTGGCTATCTCCCAACCCAAGTGTAATCTATGGGCACGTGTTTTAGTTCTGTGGTACTGGCAAAGTTATAAACACCTAGAATGTCCTAAAATCATCAGTCTCCAGGTTTTCCCCTTGGCATTGAACATGGGCTAAATGTACATTCACATTTGTTTGGCTTCAATCAAGACTGTTAACTTCAGGGTCCCCTAACTCAGTAAATCCTCTCCACCCCACTAGCTGGGCCATCCAAAAAACCATCACATGTCTAATTGTGTAAAACAGTCTTAAAATCCTAGAACCTGGGCTCAAACTCCTCCCACAGTAGATCCTGAATAAAGAAAGGAGTGACAAACCAAGAAGAGAGGTATAAAGACAGCCTCCAGATGCTATGACTTGTGTCCAGCTTTGTCCTCAATGTCTCACATAGTCGTAGGTGAGATTTTTTTTTCAGAAGTGGTTAGATCTAGAGTGTGTGATACAGGAATTGATTCATGGTGCAATGCCAGGGTCAGGGCACTGGGATTAAGAGTGTGTTACAGGTTCTAAGTAGCCTGGATAAGATATGAGGGATAGAAAAATCTGTTTGTCCATTGCTATTTTGCTATCTTCTGCCTGCCATGTACTATTTCTCCTCTATGATGCCTGACTATCATATCACCCTGCTTTGGAGTCAATTGATTATGGACTGAAACCTTTACAAACTGTGAGCTAAATAAACCTTTTCCCCTGTTGTGGCTTGTTTAAATGTCCCCCCAAAGCTTCATGTGGTCGTAGGAGGTGGGTCTTTCTTGGGCAGATTAGTCTAACATTTGTGATTGGTTCATTGTCTAGTGCTGGGATTGGTCACATGAGGGCTGCACCTACCCAAGGGTGGGTAACTGGCTGTCTTGGTTACTTTTTTCTCATTGTTGAGACAAAATACCTGATGCCCAAAGTGAAGGGAGGAGAGGTTTATTTCTTACAGTTTTGGGGGTTTCAGTCCATACTTAGCTGGGTCCAAGGCAGGGTGGTGTGACTGAGGGGCAGCCATTCATGGCAGCTACAAGTGGCAAGAGCAAACTGCATGAAAAAGCAGAAAACGCCCCTCCTTCCTGACCTTATATTGTATGTCGGCTCCACCCCTGGGCAGGTGCAGAACTCACACTGCCAATCCCAGCACTAGACAACAAATCAATTACAAACACTAGATTCAGCCACTTCCATGACTACATGAGGCTTGAGGGGGGGTACCTAGATACAAACTATAACACTGGCATACAATATAAGGGAGGGAAGGAGGCATACCTTCCCCCTTTTGCCTTTTCACTGTTGCCCCTTTTGGTATCTGCCACAGCTGCCATGAGTGGCTGCTCCTTAGCCATGCCACCCTGCCTTGAAGGCAGTTGAGTATGGACTAAACCTCCAAATGCTACAAGCTAAATAAACCTTTCCTTCCTCAATTTTGGGCATCAAGTATTTTGTCTCAGCAATGAGAGAAAAGTAACCAAGACACCCCCTTTAACTTTGGACATCAGGTATTTTGTCTTAGCAACAAGAGAAAAGTAACTAAGACACTTGTGCATAGAGATTATGGTATAACTTACAGTTCAAATATTAACTTCACCACTTAACTAGCTGGATGATCTCAGAAAGATTGCATGACCCCATTATGCCTTAGTGTCTCATCAACTAAAAGAAAATATGAGCATTACTGTAGAAGACCGCCTTGATGGCTCTTCTTGAATACAAAGCAATTGCCTTCACTTTGACTAAACCTGGCCCTGTCTTCATGCACTAGTATGTACAGAGCTGGCTAAGCTATTTCCTTTTGCCTTCAGCTGACTCTTAAGCAATGTAAATGGGGCTAGCTGAGGTACTGATCTGTAATCTCTGAAGTCAGGTGACAGTTGAGTATTTCCACATCTCAGTGCCTCCCTATATGGTTGAGCCCAGCAGGATGGCAGAGCCAACACTCCAGGGTTGTTAACTGGATTTGAGTCTCACGATAAGAGGCTATGACTTCCCAAGGCACAAAACTTTACACATCAGGAACTGAAGCAACAGCATCCTAAACATTAAATGCTACCTCAATCATGTTATGCAGATTGGTCTTTCTGCATATCTTTCTCTCTGCATAATGCAGAGGTGCTTTCTGGCCTCCTAGCTAGCCCAGCTCACAGTACTCATGTAATTCCTGCCATTTTCACAGTCAGTCATCCTTAGCCACTTCATTCTACATGAATTAATAAAATCTGGGTTAGATCTTAGGTCATGGTCTTTGTTCCATGTACCCTCCTCTGGACCAGACTCAGGACCCCTTGGCTGCCCTTAACTGTAAATATGTCTTAAAGTCTTTATTCTTGCCATGTGTTGCACTGAAAGTGGTAGATTGGAATTAATTAACCAGGTTTCAAACAATGTTTCCATAGGATTACAAATATAAACCTCCCGGATTGTGATGAAGATGGGGAAAAGGCCACTATACATTACAAATACCTACTTCATAGATTGTAGCAAGGATCAGTTAAGGTGACTCATAAAAGAAAATTCTTAGTACATTATCTAGTATATAATTGTTCAATAAAGACTAGCTGGCACTATTATGCTATGGAGATATAGGTCCTTAGTTTCAAAGTCAGGGTCTTCTATGAAACTTTTCAAAGTGAAAAATGCATGCAGGTTAGTTGATAGCTTAAAAGAGGAATCAGGGAACACAAAAGCATAACGTTAATGAAAATTCACAGCTCAAAATGCAATGCTAGAAGCTAGATTTGTCAATTGACAAGAAAGGCTCTGGCAAGTGCTCAAATAACTTGATTTGGAGAAATAATTAGGCTACAAAGTGGAAAAAAAATGACTGAAAGGAAATGAGGCTTAGCCTAACACTGTAGTGAGGAACACTTCCTCATTGCTGTATGCGTTTTCCCTGGGATGGGCTCAGTTTAGAATTAGGAATTCAGTCCCCTGCATAGAGAAACTGAACAGCTGCAATTCATTTTCAATTTGTGTCAGAGAAGTTGAATGCAAGAATCAGGAGCAAGAACGCAAACATGTGACATTGAGGGAGGCCATATTCTCCAGGGGACCATGAAAATGAGGTAAATACAGAGGCATCCATGACTTCCAGACTGAAATGTGAATTAGGAAATACTCAATGGGGTGAGATAAATTGCCCGAAATGTGAATTTCCTCTCTTTCAACTTGGAACTTGTTAAGGTGCATCTTGGTTGTGTTGGCTGGATATGTACATCTGAGCCTAGACAAGAATAGAATCTGCTGCCTCCAGCTAACTCTCTCAATGACTTTGAGTAATGCCTTCCCTTATCTGGGCTTCACTTCCTACCAACTCTGAAATGGATGAGTTGAATTACTCATAAGCTCTTTCCAGCTCTTAATATGCATGACATATGGCCACAGAGAAAAACAAGTAACTATTATTGTGGTTTCAATTAACAGTCATCGGACCCCAGGTAGCTTCATTAATGGCACCCCTTTTCTCCTCCCATGCCCAAATTCAAAATCAAATAGAAATTAGAGTCATACTTAAATTAAAAAGTCAAAATTTTAGCTTTGTTAACTGAAAGTTCAGCTGGAGAATATGGTTTAAGTATATGGAGTTGTGAGCTTTCCAGTTTTGTACTTGAAATTAACATGCAGAAATACCTAACCATGTCTTCTTCCAGCTCCACTAGGCAGACCCTTTTTTTGTAACCCCATAGCAAAAAGCAGAGCATAATACAGGCCTCTGCAGGTAGATGGTGGAACTAGCTAATCAGTGGTTCTCAAACTCAAGTGGACATCAGAACAACCCAGTAGGGTTAACTCTTGTTAACACAGAGATGACTATTCTACACTCTAGAGTTTTCTTCTTCAGTAGGCTGGGGTAGAGCTTAAGAGTGTGCATTCCTAATGCATTCTCCAGTGCTGTTGATGTTGTTTTTCCTGGAACCACGTGGAGAACCTCCAAGTTAAGCAAATTATTCAGTAATTTCTCCCAAGCCCATTAATCTGATTAAGTTCTTCTCCTTTACTGGATAGGAAAAGGTATGAGGAAGAAGATCTAGTATCTACAGGAACTCTAGTTGATGCCTCTCCATGTAGAGTAAGGGATAAGTACCTTACACACACACACACACAACCAATCATGCATTAAGTGTTTTGTGGAGCTAAGCCATATAGTACTTACTGATTTATAGGCAAAATATTCTTTTAAAATGCTATTATAACTGTACTTATCTCAACTATAATCCTTGATAATTTATCAATATATTGACATTCCTAAGAATAGTTACACTACTATATCAATTAAAACTAAAGTTTGATCAGTTTCAAAGTGCTAGACTACAGTGAAACACCAAAAGAAACAGATGGACCTAGAGAATAATTCTTAACTTTAAAATTATGGTACTGTTGAATTAGATATTATCATGAACCTTATACATGTGCTGTTGATTCTAAAAATTTGCAATTATTAAAGACACACTGAGAACCTTATTATCTCGTTTTATTAGATACTACAAATTAGGATTATGAGCCATCCTGGCCTTTTTTTAAATTGAGTGGCCTTCGTCATATCACATTCCCTCTTGGATTCTCTTTCTTTATCTCTCAAAAAATCAAAGATATAACACCTGCAGACACCTGAAAAGTCTGTGCTATCCTATCCTTCTATGCACAGTCTTGAGCAATTTCTATTTCTGCATGCTCTTGATTCATTTAATGCCTATTGATAAAGAGTTCTTAAAATCAAGCAACTCATCTCATCAAATAAAACATGAGCAAAATCATGGATGCTTAGAAAGGTGGAATGCTAACATGCTGGCTGTCAACTTCACCTTCTCTTTAGTCTAAATTGATTTGATTACAAAAGAAGATAGGAGTCCCTTTCACCCTCAGGTCTAATGAAAACTTCTTTATGCTAATCAGTCAGTTGGAAGGAATTTAAATTTTCCTCTGGCTTTAGAATTTCTTTCAAAGTTGAAAAAACTAAATCAAGTCAATGTGTGTCATCATCAAACACTCAAAAAGAATAATTTCCATCACCCAGTTACTTGGAGAGTACAGTTTCTCTTATGATATTATCTACTAGAAGGATTTGGAAATGAATAATAAGAAAATAATAAGTGGGACTGGAATAGACATACAGTGCATCCAGGGTCACTTTAAAAATTTTTAATCAACTAAGAGTGGGGAGTTGGCTGAGAGTCAGCATTCCATGCCCCAGACAGGAGCCAAGAGTAGAGTCTAGGCAGGGCATAGAGATTCAGAAGTAGTTAAAGTCAAAAGTCCAGACCTAAGTGAGAGGATGGTGGCAGGAAGGGATGGACACACCCCACAAAAAGCTGAAAATGTAAGAGACAGAGAAGGAATAACCAGAGTGATCCAAGTAGAATGATGCAAATGGATATCAAGGAGTCATGAGTTTCAGCAATGACCAATTAATATTATTCATTTCGGTGAGAAGTTCTGGTAAAGTAAGAACCAAATGTATAGTCACTGGGTGTAGTAATATAAGCCTGGATTAACCTCAGTGGGAACAAACTCAGGGAAGGAGAATGGGCAGGGAGAAGGAGGCTGACTAAAATGTACTGATTAGTGACTATGAGATGAGCAGAGGAGTCAATATGAGTTCTGCAAAGATACATGTAACAGAGACTGACAGACTGTGCGAATGTGATATGAGCCAAGCATAAAGAAGAAAAAGATAAAGGAAAAATGAAGGATTGGATCCCCAGGGTGAGAAGAAAATGTCATGCAGGACATAGCAGAGGATAAGGAGGTTAAGGTTTCTACAGGGCTTTTTTAGTTTAATTAAATTATGTATCATTCAAGGACATGCATCCATGAATTAAATTACAAGCCTGAAGAAACAACAAAGTAAAAGTTCTCTTTTCCCTCTGGACAGATGCTTTGCATCTTTGGCACATTTTCTATTCATTCTAAATATTTATGGAGACAGCTTTACTTAGAGTTGCACCCTCTCCTTGAAGAGATGTTAGCAACATGACAAGGAAACGAAGAGAGATGATAATGATGTTGAATATAAGATGCATGGTAGGCAGGGTAGGAATACTGACCCAAGGGTTCCGAACACTGCATTTTCCAGAGAGATGCTTGTATAGAATCTGGCTGAAGAGCAGGAAGACATTCATCATAATCCATAGCAACATCTCAACATGCACAATTAGAATGATTCATTTGTTTCTAGATTCACCTTACTATGCAGTGATGTCATAGTATAGTCAGTAATGCTGATCAGGAAGGAAATGATGGGAAAGACTTTCTCCATTTGACTGCCGTCTTCCCACTGGTGACCTATCCAGCATGTGATTTGGTTCTGGTCTATGTCTTTTTCTCCGTATCTTCCCGCAACAACTTTTGACAATCCCACTCTCATTTCCAGGCTTTCATTCATTCAAATACGCCTAGCTAGCTGCTGATTCAAGGGATCAGTCCTGGTTTTACCTCTCTCTAGGAAGCACTTATTACAGACATTTACAGAGTTCTTCTTTCTCACTTCCTTTAGTTCTCTGATCAAAAGGCATCCCCTTAAGAATGACTTCCCTGATCATCAGTTACTCTTTCAAACATAAATCTTCAAGATTGTTCATGCTCTTGAACTTTACTTTGAAACATATTTCTTTAATTATATATGCCACATCTCTCCTACTAGACTGAGAATGCTTTAATTTTCTCAATGTGACATGCATGCCTTAATGTTACTGGCAGTGATGTGTTAAATATTTGCTGCATATGTGAATTCATTAACCAAGTTAATTAATCCTCTAGGAAGCCCTTTCTAATTTCCCTGGCTAGGGTAGGCTCCCTTATCTCTATATTCTCCAGTTACATACTACACATGATCTTATAATTAACCTAAAACAAGCTGTTCTCCTACGTGACTCTCTAACTTGTCTGTAAACTACCAAAGCTCAAGAAACATGACTGCTTTATCTTTGGTTTTTTGGTGTCTCTCCTATGATGGTTGTTTACTGAACTGAAAGGGACAGGCTTTACAGACCAAATGCTGAGAATTAGCCAGAAAACAGTAGTGAGAAAAAGGGTAGATTCCTAGAATTTGAAATGACCATTTAGAAGATAGTGAAACAGTACTACCATGTACTACAATATTTCAATTAACCAGGAAAATATGCTCAATATCCACTCATGGTAATGGGTCTGGTTAAAGGGAGCATTCTGAACTGAGACCCAGCCAACCTCTGTTCTGCACCTGGTCTTTGTATGAGTCTGAGCAGGGTCCTTCCTTCCTCTTGGTTCATCCCATTGGAGAAAGCCAGACCATCGTGTGCCTAAAGACACTTCCAACTTGACCTCCCAAGATTCAGCACATCTAGGGTAGTGAATGGAACAATGAGGGACGTAGAATATTTCTTCATGTATTCTGCAGCTAACCTTTTAATTCAGAGGACCAGAAGATTCCTTCGTAAACACCATTCTAGCAGTTTGGATATCTCAAGAGCTGCTCCAGTTCCCGCTGACCCCAACATAAAAGGAGACAGCCTCTCTCTCCAGGCTCAAGTTTTCTGTACGCTGCTTTGGTAGCTCTGAGAAAACTGTATTTGTGTTACCCAGGAAATCTCTTGAATGATTTCTTTTGCTAGAATCCCATGGTAAACATTCTTACAGATGACTTACCGCCTGTCACAACTTTCTAATTTTCCCTTTCCAGAAGGAATTCCTGCAGAATGAGGTCAGTTGCTTACTAACCATGACTTCCATTTTTTTTCAGCCCATTTGGTCTTTGTGTTCAGAAGCTGAGCAACTGCTTCTTGCTACATCAATGGGTCATGTCCAACAGCTGTGAGAGCAAAATATTCCAGCAGTCTACAACAGAGTCCTGAAGATCCAAGAGATGAAGTACAGACTCCAAATCTAATCAGAGGGCCAAGGAGTAAATTCCAAGTTAGTAAATTCAGTAACCATGGAGTGGAGTTAAAGAGATGTTCTCAGATATGTTTCTAAAAGTTTTGGAAATGGACCAATATGCCAAGACACTTTCCCTCTCATAAACTTCCTTCACTTATCAATGACCTCATGATACCGGGAAGGTGTTTCACCTCACTATACTTCCAAAGTGCCAGAGATAATTGAGAGAATTGAGCAAAGTGTACTGTAGATTACATCTGATACCTATCAGAGTGGTGGCAACAGTTCCCTTGCCCCAGTTGTGTGGGAGCACAAACTAGGAGCCTTCATGTAAACATCTTTCACTATCCTCAGGAAGACCGTAGATGTCTCATGTGATCTCAGAATGGGCACACAGGCACTCATATTGCTGAGTTATGCATTTATTTGCTAAACTGCTTTGTCATTTCTCTCACGTAGCTGAACCTTGGGGCGTGATAGTTGCAGAAATAAGTATGTACACATTGAACTAAAGACTTTCAGCTAACCCCTGACTTAGAAAATTGCTCCTATTCCCACCTCCAAGTACATAATCATCTCCCTATGATGTTTTGCTCAAGTAACATTTCAGAAACAACATCAGAGAAACATTATTTCATTCAACCCATTGGCTTTCTATTCAGTTATTCAACAAAGCTAGGCAGAGTCCCTGAGAGAAGCACAGACTCTGAAGCTCTCTACCAAGTTTGAACCTTGACCTTTTCAGCAAGGCACCTACCCTCTCAGATGCTCATTTTCCTATGCCATAAAATGTCAATACCAGGCTGGGGATTTAGCTCAGTGGCATAAACTCCTGACTGGCAAGAGTGAGGTCATGAGTTCAATCCCCGGTACCAAAAAAACAAAAAAACAAAAAACACTCAATAACAGAAAATTCTATTTATTATGGTTGTTGGGAGGATTAAGAGTCAATATTTGTGATAAGGAGACCCTGACATTAAGATCTCAAAAAATATTGTGCTTGGTAGTAGCAATAGCATAGAGTCAAAGTATCATGGCAAATGACGGCACTAATAGTATAACACTAGTATTCTAATAGTATGATAGTGGTAGTATGATAGTACTAACAGCATAACTAAGTAGTGGTAATAGAAGTAATAGCAACAGTCATAGTATATTAATAGCAATAGTGTTAGAGTATAAGGCAATAGCTGTGGAACTAATAGAGTGGTAGTGCAGCAGTGGTAATAATAGTACCATGCTAGTACCCACACAGGGAAAATAGTAATAGTAATTTAGTAATATGCATAGAAGTAATAGTGTTGAAATATGGCAGGATGGTAGTAACAATAGTAATATTTTCCAAGCATCAGAAAAAAAGGCCCTTTCTTGCCCTCAGGGAGCTCCTAGTCTTCCCCAAGATTCCCTGATTTTCTAAGGTGGAAGTAAGACTTGAAAATAAGTTTGTGCATTTCCACATTGTACAGGTGAGAAAACTAAATCCAAGAAAAATAAAGTGACCCACACAAGACCACTTGAAGAGAAAATGTCTGAATTTAGTCTCAAAATCTCATCTTGTTACTCTCCACCCATCCTCTTTTCATGGGACCATAGGGACATTTGCAACCATTGACAAATGTCTTCTCACCAGTCACATGGTCTCACATACTCAGATCTGCTTCCCACCAACCACATGAGATGATGAGTTTCCCAAACTTGTCATGTTCTCAGTTACCATGGTGCTTTAGCATGTTCTCTCTGCTTGGTGGACACATTGCCCATCTGAAGCACTTCTACTTGTTCACTTTTCAAAACTTATCTTCTTTTTAAAAATGTCTCCAAAGTGCCCCTTTTATCCTGATTCCTGAGGTGTAGTAAGACAGTCCTGTTCTTTCCTCCCCTGTTCTTTGCAACAAAGCTTTTCCTAGCATTTGTTACACAATGTTAGAATCTGTTATTTAGGTGCAGGTGTTATTATAAGCATTTTACAAATATTAATTCACTTAATTTTTGTAAGAGTCCCAATGAAATTCTTAAAAATGCATTTGTCTTCTTTTCTAGGCTGTTTGTTCCAAAAATAATTATTGACCGTCCTCCATGTGTCTTTCATTAGGTGCATACTTGTCAACAGACAGCTTCACTCCTGTCTGCAAGAGGCTCACAGTCCAATGAAAGAAGCAGACAAGGAAGCGGCTGATCACAATACCAGCTAAGTGACATGATAGGAGAGGTCAGGAGACCACACCTGGCAGGGACACGAAGAGTATCAGAGCTGGCTTCCTGGGGGATGAGACATCCAAATTTGGATAGGAAGAGTGAGTTGGGTAGAGAGAGTAGAAAATTGTTTTAAACTGGAAAGAGGTGTATGATCAAAGAGAGCACATAGGTAGGAAAAGGGCTGGGGGATTGTAGGGAGAGCAGAGTGCCAGGATAGAAGAACAGTCAAACACAGCCTACAAAGGTAGGCTAAGTCACCAAGCTAGTGTGCTGCTGACCACATGACTCACCTGGCTGGTATAATAGGCCACAAGCTCCTTCAGAACAGGGACTTTATCTCACTTACTCCAATGTTCTGCACACCCAATGCAATGTCTAACACAGAGTAAATAGTTAACAAATAATTGTCAAATGGTTGTATGTGTGAACTGTGAATAAAGGGCAAACTTCTCTGAGGAAACTCCCTTTTTTTCTTCTTTCTTTTGGGGTGTGTGTGTGTGTGTGTGTGTGTGTCTTAGGGAATGTATCAGTCAGGGTTCACTAGAGAAACAGATATAACACAAGATAGAAAACTGTATAAGAAATTACAAGATTGGCTCACAATGGTCAGCCACAAAGTTGAAGGAGGGAGTGCGCAGAGGGTGTCTGTGTGCTGGAGGATAAAGAGGGTCCAGCCCAAGGGCTGGAGCTTACTGCAGTGTCCTGTGCAAGTCCGTGTCAGAAGGCCGATGGGTCTACAATGGAACACTGAAGAGTACGATGAAGGCTGAAGAGTCTATGACGAAGACTGAAGAGTCTACGACGCAGGCTGGAGAGTCTACGACGAAAACTGAAGAGTC
>RJWT010041171.1:0-12375 GCA_004365215.1 Cuniculus paca
TTTATCATGAACCCAGCACATGGGAAAGCTTTCAGGCAACAGAGTCATTATAAAATACATGAAAGAATTCACACTTGAGCTGGGCATGGTGGCTCACACCTGTAATCCCAGCACTTGGGAGGCTGAGGCAGGAGGATCGTTGTGACTTTGAGACCAGCCTGGGCTACAAATTGAGCTCAAGGTCAGCTGAATGGCATAGAGAGACCTTGTCTCAAAAAGACAAGGGCCAGGGATCTAGCTCAGTGGCCAAAGCACCTGCCTGGCAAGCACGAAGTCATGAGTTCAATCCCCACTGCCACAAAAAGAAAAAGAAAAAGAATTGACACTTGATAGAAACTCAATCTACATAAGCAACATGGGAGATCTTTCACCACTGATAGTTCATTTTGCAGATATAAGAAGACACAGTGCAGAGAAGCCCCATGTATATGAGCACTGTGTGCAATGATCAACCTGTAACAGTTCACTTTGAAGGCATAAGTGAATTTATATTGTGTGGAAATGTTGTATGTAAGCAATATAGGAAAACTTTCAGCCCACATGAAGAAACCTCCACTCTAGGGGAAAACATTGTATATGTCATCAACATAGAAAAGCCGTCAGTTTCTCCTGCAATCAACAGCTTTCTTACTTAGTTTTTGGTTCTATACATTCCTTAAATGGGCTGAGTGAGGACTATATTTTTCTGTAACTTGCAAAGTGGAAGGGGATTCTAAAGAGATAAATAGGGATTTTGGTCTCTAATTCTAATGCAGGTTTATTACTCTGAAAAGGAAAGATGGCTTTAATTTTCCAGCATAATTTGAAAACTTGCCATTCAATTACTAAATATTTAAAACCTGTGTTAGTATGTTCCCTTTTGTACTCTTATAAACATTTCATGAGTTGGGGAAAGTCATTGTAACATTCATGAATAAGTAAGTACAAAGTCTGGATTGATACAAGCCCAATGATCATCATGATTTTGTTTTGTCGTTTGGCAGCAAGAACGAACTTAACGTGTAAACATAAGCATTCAATTTGCGATGATGTATTGTATTGTCTCACTAGTGTGAGAAGCTGAAAGAAACAACATATGTATAAGTATCTTTGTATATAAAAATGATAGTTTTACTACTGATTTCTCTGAGTTGCTGAAGAGAAAGATTTGTGCTGGTATTGTTCACACAATTGATTGCAGATGTCTTGTGCTCTGGGTGAATGATTTGGGGATGACAATACACAACGTATGCACTATTGCTAGCCCAATTGATGTGTTTTGAAGTTTTTTTGTCTTTGAAATAAAATGAATTTGGAAAAAAAAACTTGCAATGTTTTATCCTGTATCCCAAATTTCAAAATGCAGAATTTGGATTTATCTCTTTTTAGTATTAATTGCAGGAGCTAAGGCCAAACTGTTGAGAGTGAGTTGTTTCTGATTGGCAAGATGTAGACCTGTTCTCTGCTTAGAGTGATGTGTTTGCTATAGCAATGGAGAGACCAAGACAGGTAAGAAGTCACTGAAGAGTCCTGATTTCACTCCAACTCTATCCTCAACTGCTCAACTGCCCTTATAGCCAGAGTTGTTTGAAAGATCCAATAGAAAGCAAGTCCTAGATATTGAGACCCCACCCCAAATTTATCGAGGGGACATTCTGTCCTGTGTGCTCATGGTTCTGTCCTGTTGCTGCTACATGAGATTCTGGAAGAGGATGGCCACCTGCTGCTCTATTGTCATCTTGCCTAACTTGAAGATCTGTAAGTAATAAAAACTCTTCAGTGCTCACACTGTGTTTGTGCTGCTGAAGCTGTGCCCACATTCCATCCCCCAACAGCAAGGCTACCCCCGAGGGCTTCTGCCAGTGCTGTGCTCATCTCTCTGGGCCTCTCGTGACTGGTGTGGACAGTAGCTATCAGCTTACTTCATACAGAAAGTTGAAGAGTGCCCATGAGAGAGACTGAGAGATCCTTGTTATAGAATAATCTAACTTGCTAATACTCTTAGAGGGCGTATGATTCACTTACCTAATTTCAGTCATGCTAAATAAGCTCCCCTCTTGTACAGCTGGAGTCCAACTTACAAGAATGTGCTCAAGTTTGTCTGTTTTGACAGTTACCTACAGATTTCTACTGTTGTCGCATTTTCCTGTTTTCAGCCTTTCCTTCACATGTTAGTACTTTGGTATTATCTCCTAAAAATAATAAAATAAAAACACAAATTTCCACAATATTTTAAATTCATGTTTTATCTCACTTTCTCCCCAAACTCCATAAAATTATAGTAAAGGCATATCATGACAATAATTTATTTTTGTCTTTTTGAATCAGAGTCTCACCATGCAGTTCACTTTGTAGCCCAGGTTGGTTTTGAACTTGCAACCATCCTCCTACCTCAGACTCCTGAGCGTTAGAACTACAGGCATGCACCACTATAACCTGGCTAATAACATGACAATAAATGAAGATACTTCTTCTGAGTTAAATCACTTTCCATCTCTCCAAAGACAACTATTGTATTAATATTTAAAAACAAATTGTGATAGAATATAGGTGACATAAAAATCATCTTTCCAAGTGTACAGTTAAGTACATTCACATTGCTGTACAAGCAATCTCCAGAAATTTTTATATCATAAAGGCGAAATACTGTACCATTAAACAACTACCCATTCACCCATTCCCCACAACTCATGGGAACTGACGTTCCACTAGTGTGTATCTCTATGATTTTGAATACTGTAAATATTTGTCTTTTTTGGACTGGTTATTTCACTTAGCACAATGCCCTCAAGGTTTACCCATGTTGTAGTATGTGCCAGAATTGTGTATCTCTTTAAGGTTGAATAATATTTCATTGTATGTATATACCACATTTTGTTTATCTATTTACCCTTTGAGTTACTGTCAAAATGCTTCCATAAACATAGGTATACAAATATCTCTTTGAGATTCTGCTTTCAATTCTTTTGTGTCTATATCCAGAGGTAGAGTTGCTGGGTCACATGTTAATTCTATTTTCAATTGTTTTGGAAGCTCTCATACTTTTTTCCAGAGTAATTGTTCCATTTTTATATTCACCAGAACAGTGTAAAAAGTTTCTAATTTCTCCACACCCTCATCAATACTTGCTATTTTCTGGTTTTTTTTTTTTTTGATAGTAGCCATCCTAATGGATAAGAGGTGGTATCCTGTAGTTTTGATTTGCATTTTCCTAGTGAGGTTGAGCATCTTTTCATGTGTTTCTTGATCATTTTTATATTGTCTTTGAAGAAATGCCTATTCAAATCTTTTGCCCATTTTTAATTAGTTAATTAGTCATTGACTAATTGTTGAGTCATCAAAATTCTTTAAAAAAATTTTTTTTTATTTTGAAAAGAATAAAACCAAACAAAATAAAACAGAGTAGAGTCAATCACAACACAACAATGAACATGGTACATGACTTCTAAACAGGGTAAAAGGCAATCAATAATGGCTACTATAATGCCTCTTGCTATCTGCAGTATAACTGCCCATACCATCAGGGATAAATAAAATCTAAACAAAATAGAACAAAATAAAACCAGTAAAAAAACCCAAAACAAAACAAACAACGTAAAACAATGTAAGCAATACAGAACTTCAAGATACTAGTAAAACAGCAGTGGCTACCATAATGCTTGTTATCTTCAGAATAGTTGCCTACACCTTCAAACATATTACAATCAAACAACACAGAATGGAGTAAAATCAATCAAAACAAAACAATAAAAGCAATACAGGGTTTCTAAACAAGATAATTGGGCATCCTCGATGGTTGCAATTATGTATTTTGTTATCTTTAAAATAGCTGTCCATGCCATCAGGTATAACATAATCAACAAATCAGAATGAAATGCAACTAATCAGAACAATGAAGACAATATGAGTTTCAAGTCATGATAATAGATTAATGGTGGTCACTTCCTTCCCTTTTTAGATAATTCCTCCCCTTTGACTTTCCCAATATATTTTGGATCCCACTAACTCCTTTAGTTTGTTATACTAGGGAAACAACACGAAATTCACCCAAATGACTCTGAACCATTTCATCCATGAGCATTATCACTAGTTGCCTCTACCCACCTACAAGAGCCTTAAGGTTATCTTCCTTTATAGCTGAGTAGGTTTCCACCACATAAAATGCCATGTCTTTCTTATCCATTTGCAGTTGATGGGTAAGCTACCCCTACTTTTTTTTCTGGCTCCCTGTCACATAGGGCATTGCTCTCTCTCCTTTGACTTTCAGTCTATGAATTTTCTTTCTAGTTAAATGTATAGAGCCATTGTTTCTGAGACTGTGGTCCTTTTTATTCTCTCTATGGGCTTCAAATCATATTTTAGATTCTTCCTGGGTCTAGGGGACCTGCTTCCTTCCTTCTTGTCCTCTCCATGATGTTGTATTCCAGCATCTGAACTGTTTCTCTCAGACAGACTGTTTACTCTGTTGCTTACTGTTCCGCCATCTTTCCAGAAGTTGAGTCATCAAAATTCTTTACACATCCTCAATACTAATCTCTTATCAGATATATGATTTGAAATTTTTTTCCCATTCCAGAGTTTGTCTTTTTGTTTAGGTAATTTTGTCCCTTGATACACAAAATATTTAAATCTCTGCTTTTGGTGTTGTGGCCAAGAAATCACTGTCAAATTCATTGTAATGCAGCTTTTCCTCTATGTAGTCTAGGAATTTTGTGGTTCTAGCTCTTATGTTTAGGCATTTGATCTACTTTGAAGTAATTTTTACATATGGTTAACGTACAGGTCCAACTTTATTCTTTTGCCTGTTGATATTCAGTTTTGCCAGCACTATTTGTTGAAAAGAATGCCCCCACTGAATGATCTTGGCATATGTATCAAAAATTGTTTGAACATTTTTACAAGTATTTATCCTGTGCTGTCTATTTTGTAATATTCTATTTATACCACTTCTACACTTATTACTGTATCTTTGTAATAAGTTTGAAATCAAGAAGAGTGAGACATCCAATTTTTTATTTTTAAGATTATTTTGACTATTCAGGTTCCATATGAATTGGACCCCATATGAATTTTTGAATGTATTTTTTTCTATATTTACAAAAATGCTCATAGAATTTTGATGTGTATGTATGTATTAGCTTTTTGAGACAGGGTTTTGCTTTGCATTTCAGGCTGGTTTTGAACTCACTTCATAGCCCAGGCTGGCCTTAAACATGTAGCTATCCTCCTGTCTCAGGCTCTTGAGTGCTGGAATTAGAGATGTGTGCCCCCACACCCAGTTGATATTTAAATTAAGCTATAGATTAAATTTGAGTAATATTGCCATCTTAAAAACATTACCTGTTCCAATCCATGAACATGGGATTCTTATTTATTTATTTATTTATTTATTTATTTATTTATTTTTTGTCTTTTTGAGACAGGGTCTCAATATGCAGTTCAGGCTGGCCTTGAGCTCACTTTGTAGCCTAGGCTGGTCTCAAACTTGCAATCATCCTCCTGCCTCAGCCTCCCGAGTGCTGGGATTACAGGCATGCACCACCACACCCAGCTATTTATTTGTTTTCTTTAATAGTTTTGTATTTTCGTGTACAAGAAATTTATTTCTATGTATTTCATTCTTTTTGACATAAATAAATTTATTCTCTTAATTTTCTTTTCATTTTTTTCATTATGAGTATATCAAAGAACAACCAATTTTGTGTGTTTTGTATCCTGCAATTTTGTTGATTTATTAGTTCCAATAGCATTTTTGTGATTCTTATGGTTTACAGTACTGACTAGCATGGTAATTATGTCCTTGTGTTTCTTTTTTTGTTTGTTTGTTTTTGTTTTTGTTTTTGGTACCGGGGATCGAACTCATAACCTTGCACTTGCCAGGCAGACATTGTGCCACTGAGCTATATCCTTAGCCTTGTCTGAGTCCTTGTGTTTCTTTTACACTTGACTACATAAAATGTATATTTTAAAGCATTATAGATTTTTTGGCTTTAAATTTCATATGCATTAAATCATACAAAATACATTATTTGGTGTCTGGTTTCTTCTATTTGACATTATGTTAGCTTATCCATAATGTTGTATTTGAATGTTATCTCCATTTTATTTCTTGCTATTGTTTTTATTTCATTGGAAAATTGCTTTTTATTTAAGGGATGAAAGTTACATATTTTACACAATATATATTTGGATTTTTCAGTTTCTTGTTACAGTAAGCAATAAAAATACTATGAACAGCAGTGCATAGGCTGCTATGGACATCCTTGTATCTTTCTTTTGATTCATAGAGATAAGAACACTGTTTGATCATTTTTTCATGCCTAAATCTTGTAACCTGAACGACTACTTCTAAAATAACAATATGCAATATATTAATGTGTTAATTTCCTACTACTCTTTTGAAAATCTGTTCATTTCTATCTTTTGTTTTTAAAAAAGAAAAGACACAACAATGAAATTGCTAGGTCATGGGGCATATATACCTTAAATTTAGCAGATAATATCAAACTATTTTCTAAGGTTGTTTTTACTGGGGCCAGGGATATAGCTTAGTGGCACAATGCTTGCCTGGCAAGTGTGAGGTTGTGAGTTTGATCCCTGGTACCAAAACCAAAAAACAAAAAAAAGTGCTGTGTTTTTATGAATTATGCTCCCCTTCTAAATGTGTGTTCTTATTGCTTCACATTCTTGTTAACTCGGGTATTGTTAGTCTTAAATTTTAGCCACTTTGGTGTATGATCAAAGGTATCATGCTTTTACATTACTCATTGCACTTTTAATTTGTGCTTCCCTGAAAACTACTCAGTGAAATCCTGTATTTTTGCCCACTTTTCCTACTGGGTTATTACTCTTTTTCTTTTGACTGGTAAGGTATTCTTTGGGATAGACTGAGTTGCTGTTGTCAAGGGCTTGAAAGTATCAGCTATCTCAAATTACTCTTCTCAAATTTTAGGATGTGAGGTTTCCTGGGTCATACTCAATTCTCGGTTAAATCCAGTACTCTAACTTTTCCACACTGACTCTTCAACACTATCAAAAGCTTCACTTCACAGAAAATCCAATCCATGATACCAGTGTCTTTCCTAATTCTGCTTAGATAGATGGAGCTCAGCGTTTTGGGGAAGTACCACTGAAATCAATAGTTGTGAAAGGGAGGAGAAGGAACGAGATTGGGCTGATGGAAAAGTTATGATATAGCTGAATGGATATGGCTCATCAGTGTTAAGTAGGGACAAAATTATCAAGCTTTTATACCTCCATCTCAATCAGTTACTGGATTTAGTCTATGCTAGAAAGAGTAGTGGTACTTTGGTCCACAAACTTAGTTCTTTTCATGATTCTGGTTGCAAACTGAATTGAATGAGAATGGAATCAAATTCAGTGTTTAGGTTCAATATTGACCTTATGGGGAAATTTGATTTGGTTCTCATTCAATTTGGTTTGAGACCAGAATTGTGAAAAGCAATAAGTTCGTGAACTGAGGTACCACTGTGTAATACAATCATGGCCAGATGGCTCCCTACAACTGAAATAATCGCTGACAAGCATAATAACTGAGGCTGTTTGCTGATCACATTCTCAGCAGCTGGGGCAACAAGTGCTCCTATCATATGGCATTTAGGATATGTATCTCTCTGTCTTCCTGTCTACATTTTCTGGAATAGCAAATGTCCCTGGTTCAAAGGAAAATCTTTGTTTTTATCTTCTATTGTGTATCTTGCTTCTGTAATTTCTCAATATCTTTTTTTAAAAGTAAGCTTTAAAGCTTTTAAAGCTTTTTAAGAAAGTACTATCAGATGTTTAGTTGTCTTCAAAAGCATAGTGGGTCCAAATTACCTAGTCCACTATCACCTAATTAGGTGTAACAGCGTCTGAGCTTAAATATTGCTACGGGGACTTGGGTAACAACTGGGTTATAGTTTTGAGATTTAATAAGAAACTAGAACTATTTCCCTGAATAAAGGCAGGACTCCTAAAAGCCTTGTTGTTTCTGATAGGGACACCAGAAAAATTTTATCCATAAAATTTCAGGAAGATCCAAAATAGTTGAGAAGGGAAAAAGATTGTGGTGTCTTCTAAGAAATTAAAACTTTAAGGCTATTGTACCAGTGCTGTGGATGGTATGGAAGACCTGAATTTACTCTACCCTATGGAGTAAAACATCACCCTCTCAGAGGCACTTTGACTGGCCTCCCAGGCCTTCTTTTGAGATCTGGGTGGAAGCTTCTGTGACTACACAAGTCTTGTATTCTGCATGCCTAAAAAACCAGCACTGCATAGATGATGGCAAGGTCTTCCTGCAGCTGGGGCAATAGCATGATCCCTTCCACAGCTGCAATGTTCTCTGGGTTTCTGGGTACCTGAACATGGAGACACATTTCCCTGGACAGCCCTGCATGCACAGATGCCATGAGACCCTCAAAGTAAAATCTATACTATTGCCTTAGTTTTTGGAGGTCTAATTTTTTGTGTCTTTACACAAATATATTTATGTCTATACACAAATAATATTCTTTATTCAAGAAATAAGTGACAATTTTTTTCATATTGTGTAGATTGTCTCTACACTCTTATTGTTTATTTTCTTCGGCGTGCAGAAGCTTTCTAGGGTATGTAATCCCATTTTTTGATTCTTGGTGTTATATTTCTTGTGCAATTTGGGGTTCTGTTCAGAAAGTCTTCACCTATGCCTAGGTCTTCAAGAATTTTACCTATTTTACCTTCTAGTAGAGATATGCTACTGTTTTAAAACCTTGGTCTTTGACCCATTTGTATTTGATTGTAGCACAGAGTGAGAGATACAGGTCTAGACTTATTCTTCTGTATGTGGATGACCAGTTTTCCTAGCACCATTTGTTAAAGGGGTTATCTTTTCTCTAGCATAACTTTTTGGCTAAATATACATGAGGTTGTTTCTGCATACTTTATTGTTTTCCACTGATCTACATTTCATTTTTGCTCCAGTAGCCTGTGGTTTTCTTTTTTCTTTTTAAAAAATCACTGTAGCTTTGTAATATGATTAAAATTCAGGATTGTTGTGCTTCCTGCTTTGCTTTTGATGCCCAGGATTTCTTTTGCTATTCTAGGTCTCTTCTCATTCCATATAAATTTTAGGAAGACTTTTTCTAGCTCTGTGAAGAGTGCTGTTGGCATTTTGTTTGCAATTGCATTAAACCTTATATCAAATTTGGTAATATGGCTATTTTGATAACACTTGTGCTGTCCATCCAGGAACTACGGGTGTCTTTCCATTTTCTAATATTCTCTTCAATTTCTTTTTAGGGTACTATAATTTTTGTTATGAAAAAATTTACTACCTTAGTTGGGCTAATTCTTTTTTCTTTTTTTTTATGGTTACCCTAGTGTCTCTTGCTTTCTTCAAAATGGTTGTTCATACATTTACAGACAATAAACTCAAACAAAACAAAGTAATATAAAACCAGATAAAACAAAAGAGCATTACAGGACTTCAACTCAGACAACAAGAAACCAGCAATGGCTACCGTAGTGTCTCATTTTTCAAAAGAGCTGTTCCTATCTTCTCACATATTGCTTTCAAATAGTAGGAAAGGGACTTAAACCAATCAAATCAAAGAATAAAAGCACTATTGGACTTCAGAACCTTTTCTCCATATTTATTGGAAATTTTGTATCTTATTGAGTCTTTCAGTTTCTTACACTAGGGACACAATGTGGTGTTTACACATGTGTGTTTGGTTTATTTCACTTATGAGTATGGTCTCAAGTCTCATCCATTTACTTATAAAAGCCTCAGTGTGATCATTTTTTATAGCTGAATCGTACTCCATTGTATAAAAGTACCACATCTTCTTTATCCATTCCTCTATTGATGGGCATTTGGGTTGTTTCCAAGATTTGGCTATTACAAATTGTGCTGCTATAAACATGGGTGCACACATATCACTGTGGTAAGATGATTTCACTTCTGGGAATATAAGTTGGGCTAATAAGTTTTTAATTTTTTAGCATTGGTGAATGGAATTGTTTTGTTAATTTTTCTCAGTGGGCTCATTGTTGGTGTACAGGAACGCTATTGATTTTTGTATTAATTTTGTATCCTGCTACTTTGTTTTACTTCCTCATTAGTTCTAGGAGTGTTGGTGATTGTTTTGTTTTGTTTTGTTTTGTTTTGTTTTGTAGGGGGAGAGTCTTCTGTGTAAAGGACCATGTCATCTGTGAATGAAGACAGTTCTCTTACCTGACTGCTCTGGCTAAATTTCTTGTACTGAACAGGAGTGGTGATAGTGAACACCCTTGTCTTGTTTCTGATTTCAGAAGAAAAGCTTTTACTATTACTCCATTTAGTGATGTTGGCAGTTTGTTTGCCATATGTGATTTTTATCAATTTTAGATGAAGTTATTCTATATCTATTTTTGTCATGGTTTTTAAAATCATGAATGAGTTTTTGATTTTGTCAGACTTTTTAAAATTTTATTTTATTTTATTTTAAAGAGAATAAAATAAAGGTTTCTGCCTTAGTATAAGTCACAGGATATCATGGCGGTGGTCTAACATGGTGAAAGGCCAAAGCAAAAATGACACTTACCCTGATGACAACTTCCTCCTCCTTCCCCTTCAGTCCCGATTACAACTTCCTCTTTCCTTTCCTGTGTGCATGAAAAGAATTTCAATCAGTTCCTCATGCATCATCAATGCCTGCCCCAAGTGCCAGTTCTGGTCAGCTGTCACATAAATCTCAGCCTCCTCTGTATCTGGTAAAGGAGAATGCCTAACCCCATGAGTTGTGCGCTCCTCTCCATGTCCTCAGTAAAGGCCTCTTTTTCTTTTTTTCTGCTTCTGTATTGCACCAGAAAACCCTAACACCAAGGAGAATAAAAACAATAAAACCAATCAAAACAAACCAGTGTAAGTGATACAGGGCTTGAAAACGTTATGAAATCAACAATAGTTACCATAATGCCTTTTATTGTCTTCAAAATAGCTGCAAATACCTTCGGACATAGTAAAAAATCAAGCAATAGAATAGAATAGAAACAATAAAAAGAAAACAATGAATGCAATAAAGGATTTCAAAACAAGACAAGAGCAAATCCAAAATGGCTGCCATAATATAACTTGCTATGTTTGAAATAGCTGCTCATGCCTTTGGATATAGCAAAATCGAACAAAACAAAAGAGAGTAAAATCCAACCCAAGAAAACAATGAAAATGATAAAGGACTTCAAAACAAGACAATAATGAAACACCAATGGCTACCACCTGCAGATGGAAATTCCCCCTAGATACCACACTGCATACTGCTATCCTCTGAACAGATTATCAGACCATTGGCCCTAGATCTGCAAGGTCAGTGAAACACCAAAACACCACAAGCATCAAATCACATTTCACATTGATAGCTATCATCACAGGCTGTGCTTCCTCTGGATCAGCAGGTTGCTTATGGGGGAAGGGAGTGTTGGTTCTTTTTTGTCAGCTGGAAGGGGCTGGGGTCTGGTTGTCCCCATGCCAGCAGTGGCACATACATGGCATTGGTTCACAGAGGTCTTGCTTCCTGGTCGGGCCTTGTTCTCTCCCCCTGCAGTCTGTGCATGGTGCTGACTCATGGGGAAAGGCTCGGGTCTGGCTGTCCCCACTCTAGTGGCGGCCTGTGCATGTCAGACATTTTCTGATCATGTGATTTTTATCCTTGCTTCTTTTTATGTGATGTATTACTTTTATTGATTTACATATGTTCACTCTTGCATATCTGGAATGAAACCATCTTAGTCACGATGCATTATTTTGTTAATGATTTGTTGTATTGTTTGCAAGTATTTGGTTGAGGATTTTTGCATCTATGTTTGTATCAGCCACTGTTTACTAGGGAAGCAGATATAACACAAGATACACAAATATATAGGAATTTATGACTGGCTTACAATGGCCACCCACAGAGTTGGATGAGGAAGTGTGCGGAGGGTCTTCCAACACACTGGAGACTGAAGGAATCCGTTGAAGGTCTGGAGCTCACTGCAGTGTCCCATGTGAGTCCACATCAGGAGGCCAATGCATCTGAAATGGATGGTCAAAGAGTCTATGCCAGAAGGCTGAGCCAGAAGTTTTAGTCTGCACTGGAAGCCAGGAGAGGACATCCAGGTGAAGGCAAAGACAAGCTCCTCCAAAGAAACGGAACAAGCCAAGCCTGGTGGTGTACACCTGTAATCCCAGCACTCAGGAGACTGAGACAGGAGGATTGTTGTGAGTTCGAGACCAGTCTGGGCTACAAAGTGAGCTCGAGGTCAGCCTGAACGGCATAGTGAGACCCTGTCTCAAAAAGACAAGGACCAGGGATTTAGCTCAGTGCTGTAAGTGCCTGCCTGGCAAGTGTGAGGTCATGAGTTTGATATCCAGTGATGGATAAAAAAAAGAAA
>RJWT010041172.1:0-12369 GCA_004365215.1 Cuniculus paca
TTTTTTAATTAAATATTTATTGAACAAATGCAGAATAAATGATCTAAGGTGTATCTTAATCTGAAAATACAGCAACTTCAAACATTCCGAGGGCCGTCACACAAAGAATGAAGACTTGTTCAGCATGTCTTGGTAGAACTGGAAACAAATAGAGGCAACCAACAGGCTGCAGGAGAGCTGTACAAACAGTATCACCTATCTTAACAGCTTCCTTCCCCACATAATGCATTCCACACTTAACCTGTCTCATCCCCTAAAAGGAGATGGTAGAACTGAGTACTTCTCATGAACACCCTAAGTTGCACTTTCACAGCAAGCCCTCCTCTGCTAGCAAGGGATATACTCATACTATTGGAAAGAACTGTAACGGAAACAAACTGATTCACTCAGGAAATGTCCATTTGTACAGTATTATTTTTAAAATGGTACATTTACATATACACATGCAGTACATGTTTACGTACACAAGCACACTTAAGATACATACACTCACATGTATTTGCTAACATAGCTATGGATATTACTGTGATCCCAGCGGCTACGAGTCACAGCAAGTCATGTGCCTGTTCTGAACCAGAGGACCCTCGACTACCAAGGCATGGCTTGGATAGGACCATCACTGAAGCCGTTCGGAGCTCCGACACATCCCCGCATCTGGAGGTCAAAGTGGCTCCACGAATACTCCACATCTCAGACATAAACTGGCTCCTACTTTTGCCCTCGTTCTGATAGGAAACTTCATCACTCACATGGCATGCGGAAAGAGAAAGAAATTCTCTTTCAAAGATATGGATAGAGATAATGGCTATGGATACATTACAACTTTTTTCAATACATTTATTTTTTGAGTTACTCATTGTGTCACCCTCTCCAACGCAAGGGCTGAAGATGCTTTTTCAAAGAACAATGCAAGTTCAGGTTCAAGGGAAACAGCCCGCCCTCTTTTAGCCTCCACTCATCACGCTCACCCACAGTGCGCGTGGCCAGGCTCACTGGGATTTTCCCATTCAGAAAGAGAAGCCATTTCATTCTGAAAGAAAAACCAGCCAGGTTCTGTGACCACCCATGATCCACATTACACACAGGTGTTTGAAAATACAGAGGGATCCAGCATAATTAAGAGCATTAAGCAATCATCTCAGTGCAAGGAGGCAGCTGAAGAAAAGAAGAACAGAGTGTGGGCAATGCTTTGGGAAATAAATTCCACAGCCTTTCACCAAGTTGAAATCTTGGCTGTGGACACACATAAAAATGAGCCTGGCCTGATCTTAGCTCCAGTGGACATCTGCCAGATCACAAAATTTGACCCAATTGGCCTGCCTTACCACAGAGAGGGCCACTGCTGGAACCGCAGATGGTGTGGCTGGTCAGAGCCAACAGGCACGGACGGACGGCAGCCGCAAAATGGCAGAACACGGCTGGCTGAGCCCAGGGTGGGAGTCCCTGCTAAGAGGCATTTTTATAATGCACTAGAAACAATAACATCAGAGCAGACTAGCACCTGATTTTCTTCTTTCGTAGACTTCAATCACGGTTTCTTCTGCCCTATAAAACGTAGCTAATTATCCTCTCTTTTTTTTTTTCTCTTGTCACCTCGTGCTGCCTTACGACAGTAAAACAGCTGCTCACCTCTGTCCATGGAGAATCGTCTGCTAGAGAGCAGCATTAGAAATCATTCATGACAAAGAAGGTAGGGTCACTGTTTTCCCACAAGGTTTTAGAAACTTCAAAAAAAAATGATGAGTTACAAGTATTACTACTCTTTAAATAAACCATTACCAAGTATAACCTTATTTGATATGAGAAGCTCAATTTTTTTTGTTTAAATTAAAACTGTTGGTAACATGTAACACAACTCTAATAGTCCCTGTTTAACACACACCAGCCATTTAAAAAGAGCACTGTCCAAACATTGCCGCTTTGTTATAGTTTTCTCTGTTCATTATGGAAACCTTATCTACCTTTAGACTATGTTGTTTAACATTGCTGGTCATTTATGCTATTTACCGAGTATCTGATACTACTAATAAAATGTCAGTACAAATAACCAAGTTGTCTAGGAGCAAAAAATATAAAATAAAACTTTCCCAACCTTCCCTGGCTGGTCAAGGTAAACATTTCTAGACAGCCCGAGTCAGTCACATTTACACAAAAGCCTTTTCTCCTTCCTCTGAAATTACAAAAGATTATCATTTTACTCAGCAATGAGCCTGACTAAATTGAAACTCTGTATATCAGAATTAAATATGTTCTATCTACTCAAAATGAACAGTGTATTATTTATCACTAATACTTAATGACACAAAAACTGATAACTTTCTCCGATGATCCCACTGATTGCATCTAGCCTCGCATCATCGATTCTCTTGGTCATTAGCATAATCACAGAGCATCAACTCCGGCTTATGCAGCAAGTTTGGTAACAAGAGCTGAAAGTAGACACACACTATTTTAAAAACATGTTCCGATTTTCATCTAAGTATATCTTTATTTATATGGCTTTCTTACCATGAAGATGCCAGTCCTTTAAATTATGCAAAAATCACTTTCTACACTGAAGAACAAGGTGCTATATCATAACAAGGATACAGAAGTATAAAGCGCCTGTTAATTAAACATCGCTTTTTAACTCACTACCCTGCATATGTAACTGTTAAGTTCTAAGCCAAGTCTTTAAATAAGAATGAGAAAATGGCTAGGCTCTTTCAAATGAATACTTTGCTTAATTTTTTTTCTTAATGTAAGAGATCAGCCTCTTGATAGATTATTTTATCATTCGAATTCCCTAACACATAGTTGAGATCATTTAAGGATCCCCCCAAAATACTAGCAAACAAACAAACTGAGAAGTTACAGTGCAGACTGATGCACTCATAGTTATCCTACATTTTCAATGCATGGTATTACAGGTTGCTGCTGGGTTTTAGGTTGAAATGCAAAGAACTTGTCTTGAATTAATATTCAGCACTTCAAAAGATGCATGCAGAAAAAAGGAAAAGCCACAGCTACATGTATCCCAGATGGATGAACTTTACTAACTCTATTTTAAAAAATTACTAAAGAATACATATAGTACAAGTCTATCAATATAAACCTTGAACATGAAAAACAAGAGCTTATATTTTAGGAACTGTGAGACAAAAGAACCAGCCAGCTGAGAACAGGTTCAGCTCACCTGCAAGGAGATGGAGGAGATGACAGTAGAGAAGGATAACCAGGAACATCTCCCACCTAAACTGCAGCATGTTCTTTTCCAAGCTGGGTGACCAGTGTATAGGTGCTCAAGGAGTTATTCTTTGTTCCTTTTCGGTCTCTTACATATTTCATAATAAAAACAAAAATATAAGCACACAGTTCTAAAAGAAATGACTTTGCAAACATCTGCCCGATTTTTTTTCCTCAGAATTTCTCCACTGTGATGGATCCAGGTGACTGAGGCCAAGGGCACCACTATTTTATTCAACTACTGAGGCACTGGTTACAAACACTGAAACCTTGTATCCCAACACAAAATCCATTTCCGCTGTTTTCAAAATTGCTTATTATTACCTCATACTTAAAGAATTCTTTAACCTCAGCACTGTGCTATGGGAAAGTCATCTCTAACAGAGATACTCTCTATATTTAGTAAAAGCAACTGTCCTGCTTCCTAAGCAAAACAAAACAAAAACAGACACTGAAGTGAGATCTTTCTTTAAGGCTCTTACAAATTTTCTGTGGCTACAAATACATTTGCAGGGAAGAATAGGCTAGAAGCAGACTTGATGTATGACTTCAAGACAAAGGGGCATGAGTGAAAGGGGAACTCTAGCCAGGTGGGGAGACACTTCCCCCAGTCCTGTATTTCCATCCCAGAATATTCAAACCTTGAGCTGCAATTGCCAAAAAGACAGTGAGACAAAAGCAGAGGCATCCCCAGTCAGCGGCAAGGACGATGACTTGCTTCTACAAGTATAAGAATTTGTTATAAGCTTACCAAAGTTAAGGCTGCACGTTTACTGTCAACACGCATCACACTGCAACAAAAGCCATTATTTAGAAAATAAGATGAATGCATTTAAGCAGTTGAACCCTTCTTAAACCCAAAGAAGGCATGCAAAACAGCAGCAGGTCTGCAACAACATGCCTGATGAAGCCCATAAAAGAAAACCTGGACTGAACCTTTCTTTTTTCAATCACTCTGTATTTTGTCCCAAACTACCTGCCACTGCACAGAGACAGCCACAATTTCTAAAGATGCTGCATCCCCTCCTCAGGGTTCAACCAGCTCCTTTCCAAATAATTAAACGTGGCAAAGTTTCTATTAGAAAATATCTACAATACATCACTTAAAAGGGTCTGTCATTGATTCCCTAATGAAATATCAGTTAATTACTTAACCTTGCTTAATGAAATGATTAACATCCTTTCAACAAACAAGGCAGCATGACTTAACATCAAGCTGAGATTTCATCAACCTGTGACAGTCATTATTACTGTACATCCTCTACCACTGCACCTTGTATTTTTTCCATTTCTCATCTTTTTCAGAAACACTTTACACAGTGGCAGAGACTCTAGTTTTAAATTTTGGCCCATATGAGTTTTTTTTAAGTGTTTCAGAGTCCCAGCAGAAATAAAAGCACTTTGAACAGGATCATTCCAAATACCACCTCAAGCCAAGGCCAAAGCAACTGTAAAGACCTAAACATAAAAACAACTGCCAACTTTTTGGCAGCTATTAAAATAAAGCCACACCCAAAGTCAAATTGGAAATCTGTAAAAAAATTAGGTGAGGGCATTTTGGACAAACACTTTATTACTGTGTAACTTCAAAAGGCACATTATAAATACAGACAAAAAAAATCTGTACAATTTTTATTTAAATAACTCTTTTGATCTCTGTAGTTAGATCTTTAGCTGAATCCCTGAATATTTAAACAAGCCTCTTCAGCATTTTATCTTCCTTTATCATATAATCTTGGAAGATGCATTCTTCTTAGGATTGTTTTATTCGTGTGGCATGGTTGGGTAAGCTATTTCCATCAATATTCCAGCATGCCCCGTCACATACACGGATAGAAAATTTCCCAAGATGCTTAGGGAAATCAAAATACCTGTGCCAGCAGGGTTAATCTAATGAGTAAACAGTCCACAGATTTTTAAAATAAGATGGAATACTCAGAGGGGAAAAACAGAAGTCCAGAAAGCCATTTGACACTAATTGGTTGCTACAATGTGACAACGCCCATTGGGAAACATAGACAGCAAAGAAATAATTGGAAAAAAGTACCCAATACTTCCTGAAAACTACCAATGTCCCAGGTTCTCCCTATTACTCGGCTAGATGGTGAGGTTCTTGTTCAGTCTGTTTTTCTAAGTATCTAACATTTCTTTCTGTGCTTGACTCTGAAAGGAGGCATCTATGCCTCTCTTAGGTTTCACAATAGCTAAGCAACTCAATTAAACCCTTATGAAGGGTTGTCAGCTTTTCTCCAACTCTGATTGTTGAGGAGTCCAGTTTTGCCACTGGACTCCTTTTTGAGTGTGCACGAGAATCACATGGCTAATTTTTTTAAACTGCAAAGGCTGGGCCCATCCCAGATGTGATTTGTCCAGCAGCAGGGCAACTGGGTCTGTGCCTGAACTCCAGTTCCACTGGGATTCCAATATGCAAGATGGCTTAAAAAAAATTTTTTTTTTCATTTTTAATACAAATTCAAAAACCCTCAAAAGAATACAGGCTAAGCTAGGTGTGGTGGTACATGCCTGTAATCCCAGCACTGAGGAGACAGGCAGAAGGACCACAAGTTTGAGGCCAGCCTGGACTACACAGTGAGACCCTGTCTCAAAACAAAACAAAAACGACAGACTAGGCCTCAAGGTAAAGAAAAAAATCAGTACTACAGAAGAGAGATTTCAGTTCCAGAATCTCTAATAAGATGAATCACTTGGCCCATGGGTCTCCGTTTTAGTGTGCATTAGAACTACAAGGGAAAGTTTCTTATAAATGTACATTCCCATGTCAGTCAGCAAGAATTCTGATTCGAAGATCTGTATTTTTAATAACTACCAAGCACATACATGCACACGCTCGCGTGCACACACAGACACACACACACAGATCTGGATGCAGGGGAGCAGAGGACCTGATGCTTAAGTGTGCTGAATAAAGACCACCTGCAATCTCCTCTCACCTCAGGCACAAGCACTAGCCTCCATCCTACTCTGTGCTCAACTTGCCCTAGTAGGAGAAGCACCAGCACTGTCTGGTCGGGCATCACCAACTCAGGGGACAGACACTGGGGGCTGGAGAAAATTCAAGCTGAGTAATAACATAGCCTTGTACCCCGGCATCACTAAGCTCAGAGAACACACCTACAAATATCACTCCTAATTCACAGGCAGGAACCTAGAGCACAGAAAACCATGTTATGACTCAAATGCACAGCTGCGAGGGAGAGAAAGACACCTCAGGAATTCAATTTTGAGTATGATGCTAGAAATACTACTCAGCGTCTTAGTAAACAAAACAGATGACAAAATTAGCTACAATCAGAGGATCTGGCAAAATGTGAACGTCCACTTCACTTACTAGCAATAAATAAATACGTATCCAAATATAAATCTTTGTTCCATCCTCAAAGAATTTATTCTAACATAAAAAGGGACCCAACAATGACCATCTGACCCACTGACAGCTCCTGAGTGGACTGTGCTATAATGTGGTAGCCTCTAATATCTTCACACTGGTGAAATCAAAACAGAAGGACTTTGGTTTTCTATTCAGTGATCCCTCCATCTCAGCCGCCTGAATCAGCAGCAGTTCAAGGAAATAAATTCATCACAGAATGATCCTGAGTATAGAGAACAAAATAGTAAACAGAACACCAGAGCACAATTTTGTACTTATTCATATTCTTTTTTTATAAAAAAAAAAAAACCTATTTTATTAAAAATGTGATCTGGAAAGAAAGTGCAATTAGCTTCACACAGGCACTGCTGAAATGTTCCCAAACACACCAGACATATGTAAATATTTCGTGATATCAGTTCCATTTGAGTAGACCTGTCAAGATATTTACAGGGCTCGACAGTACTTCTGTCTTTAATTAAATTTTTGCCCAGATACTTTAATGTAATTTAAATAGATTATTAGTTGTCAGGATCTAATATAAATTTTGTTTACGATTTAGTTACTTTAAGTACTTGGATTGAAGAAACTAATTTAACCCCACAACTGAGCAGCTTTAAGTATAAAAACCAAACCACTAAAAAGTTCCCACCCACCACTCTGCCCTCTCCTCTCAGTGATCCTGAATTATTGCAACTTAATTGTAAATTTCATGGCAGTAAAATGAGCGCCTCTCTCTGCTTTTAACAGAACAGCTTGCAGATATTCTTTAAGGACTGGCCATTTACACCTGTTCAGGTACTGGGTTCTTCCTTTCGGCAGCTCCCTCTCTCAGACGTTGCCCAGGTAGAAAACATTTTTCTCCCATAAAATAATGTCCAAACAAATACCTGTTGTGCGCAAGAGGCAGGACATTAAAAACAGACATCAGGGGACTGCAAAAACAGAAACAAGCTTGCAAAGACATCCACTAGCCAATCTGGTCAAGAGATTTCACAACTGGGCAAAACAAGAGTGCAGGAGGGAAAAAAGGACACGGCTTTTGGTACCATGTTCACATAAGTGCAAGATGCCTTCTAAACAAGGCTTGAAAACTGCCTTCGAAGACACTGGCTAAAAAGGTTAATTTATTAAAGAAACAAAGCCTGTTGTCTAGTTGTCTTTCCCAATTGCCATACACTCTCCCCCACCCCCATTTTCCCTTTACAGAATGTCACCTTTGGAGCCATTGGTGCAAGCACATTATCTATAGGATGCAAAACCAAAGCACTTCTTAAAATCAAATGTCCTTTTACATTCATTTTTAGGTTGGTGACACAAACCAAATCTGTCTAATTCCCATTAAGCACATGGTTACATGTACACTGAAAGAAACTATAAAGGTCCTGGGCAGTGGGGAGGACCAGCCATGCTTATGATACCCCAAGTATGAACAGGTCTGCCCCTATTTCAGGTCCTGCCTCATCTCATGGCCTGTGCCGTCCCAGCTTTTGGCACCTCTAACTTCAATTCATCTAAGTACCAGACAAGACAGACAGTTTTAAAAATCAGTTTAAGATGGTTCTCTGAATGGCATACATATAACTAAGTGGCCTGCAGACTAGAGTAACAAGTCACAGGAAAGATAATTTAGAAAATTCATGGGCCCAAGTGCAAACTTATTTGGCTTGCTGGCTAGTTTCACAAGCTCAATGTTTAATCACCTGGTGGGATTTACTACCATCAACTTAAAAAAAAAATCCCCTGCAAATACTAAAAGGGTACACAGTCTTGTGTATGAAGTTCACCTGTCTATTTAGCAGATGCCGTTCTTGGGGTTATTTTCTTTAGAAAACAAACCTCTACCTGCCTGGGGCTTTTAAAAGACTTTAGATGCAAAAATATACTCTGAAAAAAAAGCCAATACTGCTGGCTTAGCAGAAAAAATGGTATTTACTATAACTGAAAACTATAAAAGGAGTATGACATCTAACAGGATAAGTAAGAGGGAAAAAAAAAGCCCTTAGCGAAAATTGTTAGAAAAAATACCACCTGTGCAAATCAAGCTATGCTCTGAAAACCCTTTCTCTGTCTTAGAGAACAGCACACACTCAGTGCCTTCGAGTTGCAATTAAAGTGTAGTAATTTAAGATTATCAGGAGAGCAAAGGGCAGTGGGAGCTCTTCGGAGGGTTTTCCTCCTCGCTTCATGCTCTTCAGTCAGGGGTTAAACGAGTTTCTTTAACATAAGTACCTTAAAGTAACTGAATCATAAACAAAATTTATACTATTTTCTGGCAGTCTACAATCTATTTAAATTTTATTAATGTATGTCTAAGATTATTTTTAAAAGACAAAACTCTTGCTATGTCCTGTAAATAGTCTTGGCATATCCACTAAAAACTGAGCGGCCCTTTAACACATACCCAACCTTGTCTGAACACCCATACTTTTGGTGATGCAGACTCTAACAAGACAGTATTTCAAAACTGAGCCTGAATCTTAAGGAAAACATGAAAACCAAACATGTACAGTAAGATGAGCAGCAAAGAGGAAGCTAGGTTCAAAAGAAGTTGTCACATCTGCTATATTCTCCCTTCTCTTTCTTAATTTTGGCATCAGACATGCTGTTGGTATAAATGTATTTGTTTGAGAAATATCCTAATTCTTCTGTTAATTTAAATGGCTGCTGAAAACACAATATCCTTCAACGGAGCCTAAGAATATAAATGTACAAAATCAGGAGTCTCCTCTTAAAGAGAACCAAGGAAAAACTTAGCAACAGAAAAAACCATGCATATGCTCAATATTAACTCAGTTAACTTTTGCTATTGTTGGTACAAATGATTTAACTAGAAAATATTTATGGCTTTTTAAAAACATTACACGTTGCAGAAAATTGCCTAATAGCATCCATGTGTATATTTAACTTACATTACTTAATTATACAATAAAGGTATATCCAATAAAAACTACAGACTTTGAAACATGTTGTGCACCATGGTTATGAAACCCTGGTTTATAAAAAAAAAAGTGCTTACTATGTGATCGACACTTGTTAATTAAAAATACAAGTTTTAAATGACAATTATTTTTATTCTGTATGTGTTTACTTGTCCTATTTCCTATTTTGTTCTACTTAATTAAAAATGACATTTAATTTGAGGATAGTTTATAGCTGGGGGAAGAAAAGTGTGTTACACAGTTTATACTCCAGCATTTAAATATAAATACAAAATCTTACAGACATCTTCAGCAATATAAACCTCTTAATTTGGAACAGTTAATTTGAATAGTTGATTTCTTGTCACTATACTTTGATAAACCTGTGAAAACAAAATGCTGAAGGAATTACTGTTACTACTTTCTTTAAAAATGTAAAGCAGTTAAATTTTCATAGACAACAAGCAAGGACAAGTTACAAAGAACTTGAATAAAAGTAGCAACACGGTCATGTTGAATGTCAATCTAAAAAAAGAGGTTATGTCTAATCTGGAGAACGTGTTCCCTTTGCTTTTTAAATTCCAAGAGTGGGCTAACATAAAACTTCATCAGCAGGGATTTTTTTTCCTTTCTTTCTTTTCCTTTATCTTTTCTCTTTTCTTTCTTTCTTTCTTTCCTTTTTTTTTAAGCTTCACATCAGATTTAACCCTCACATGCAAAACCCTGGCTTCCCTGACAAGGCAGTTATCTTCTAAGCTTGATGTAAGAAATCGTTATCTAACTCTAGTGTAGGAGTCTTTAAAAAAAAAATCCACTTCCACTGTACTGGACAGCAAGACAGCCTCCCGATGACTTAATAATCTTTGAATACCTTTTGGGTACATTCTCCTTATGAAGAAGGATGCATTTAAAAAAAAAAAAAAACAACTTGTTTAGCAACTTGGCATCCACAAGGAACTCAAATGCAGTCTGCAAAGGGGTTGGGTATTTCCTTCCAAGGGAGCCTTCGCCTGCACAACAAAGATCAGCATTTGCAATGGTCCATTTCTGCATAAGTGAACATATAGCCTGGCTGCTTGATCGAATAGTCCAGGGTTCTCCATGCAGCAGCTCCTGACAACCCAGCAGCAGTTCTGTTTGATCTCTCCTGCTTCCTTAATTTGGGTTGTCAAGGTTCAGCAGTTGGAGGCTGTTTACTTTACTTTTAAAAAAAAAAAAAAGTGATTTTTTTTCTCTCTCTCATACAGTGACTAATGGGGGGCTGCAGCCAGTGGCAAGATGTTAAAGCTTTTTTCCCTTTGCAGTGAGATTTTTAGCTGACATCTTTGGAATGGAAACTACTTGAGTTCCTTTTTTTATTTTTAATGATCATTAATTATGAGACCTTTCAAATAGAAAGACAGGGGAAAAGTATCCCAATTTTCTGAAAATATGAGCCCAGTTTTCTTTTTCTGGACTCAAAAACATAGGTATTTCTACTTTAAATCAAAACTCCAGAGGAATTCTACAAAAGATTGATGCATTTCTCTGAAAAATTAGCAGAAACTCCTCTGTTTTAATTATGCAGGCAACGTCAAGGGTACCAAACACCTGAAGTCTCACTATTTGTCTTCAATTTCTAGTTACGACCTCTCCCCCAACAGATTCTCTCTGTGGAAGAATAAAGGGGTGAGGGCTAAAAATTATTTGTGGATTCTTCGGTATTTTCAGTGTGTAAGAAAAATTCCTTAAATGTCCCTGAGGTTTCCTCCACTCAGCCATTGTGCAAGTCCTAAATCCTCAAGTCCAAGAACAACCAAAGGTGCTGAGTAGATGTTTTCAATGTACAGACTTACTTAAGAGCGAATCCAGAATGCTCTTGCAGCATTCTTGTTTAAAGAACAGCAACAACCGAAGAAATCCTAACTTACAAAATACCTGCGAGAGGACATGAGAGCAAGCCAGCCCCGCAGAAGTGGACTGGAGAAGTTCCAACATCACCAAATGAAATGTTTATATTAATTTCATTAGTCCACTCAAGTCTCACAGATGAGGGTTTGGGGGATGGGGAGGAAAGAAAGAGGAAGAAATAAGTTTCATTTTGGGTCTTCTGGTTGAGCAAAAAGAAAATGAATTAAGACGAAAGCGTAGGATGAGTCCAGACTAAATCAATACACTTCGTAATCAGCCAAGCAAGGGTATTTGGACCCAATGACTTGGAAATAATTAATAGTTATAAGGGGGAGAGGGGTGAGGAGAGCGAGGGATGTCACCGTATTTTATCCAAGCACTTCACACTCCACGCTAAACTTTGATCTCCAGATTTTCGGATTTAGGAAAGAAAGAGGGAAAAAGGAGAAAGTCCTATATTTCGAAGCACCTACCGGCTCGAAGATGGGCACATTCCTGGCTTCGGGCGCTTGCTAGATCGCTGCGCTCACGCCGCCCACACTGGCTCCTTGGGCGCGGAAAAGCCCTGGTACAGCCCGGTTTCTCGGGTGTCCCTGGCCCCCGCCCGTGTCCTTGCCCTGGCGGCGATGGCCGCCTCGACTTACCCGCCGAGTCCGGGAAGGGAGTGGGAGCGCCGCCTTCACGCCCGCGGAGGAGGCGTTCGCAGCACCATGGTCCCCGGAGCCGCGGCCGCTACCCTTTGCCCGCTCGCTCGCAGCGCACTCTCTTCCTCTTGCAAACTTTCGGGTTCTGCGGTCGACAAGAAATCGGGGCGACCCTCAGCAAGTCTTGCTTGTGCAGGTTGGGGGGAATCGAAGGGGATGGGACGGGTAAGAGGGCGGCGGGCTCGGAGGACCCCGAGTGCGCGCGGAGGAAGAGAGGATGCGGCTCAGGGAATCCCTGCAA
>RJWT010041173.1:0-12370 GCA_004365215.1 Cuniculus paca
AAATATTAAAAGAATAACAATAGTTAATACACTGCATAACATAATCTTAAAAGAAGTTACTCAGAGTACAAGACACAGACAAAAAAGACTATCTTACAAAGAAACACACAAGGAGTAGCACCAAACTTTCTTTTCAGTGAGCTAAGTGAAACTAGTGTATAACTGAAACAAATTAGCATATATATTAAAATATTTTTCAAACAATGGTATAAGTAATTTGGGGAATTATTTGAACTTCTCCCTCCTTTCTATTTATCTTCTATTTTGCTCTTTATGTGCATACACACACACGTGTGCATACACACACATACACACCCACACACCATGGTGGGGGGGCAAGTTTCTCATACAAGAGAAACCATGCAATATTTTTAATCTGTTTTGAGTTGATTTTTGTGTGTGGTGTAAAATAAGAGTCCAACTTCATTCATTTGCATATGAATATCCAGCTTTCCCAGCTCCACTTAGTGGCGAAGCTATCCTTTCTTCCATTCTTGGCACTCTTGGCAAATATAACTTGATCATGTATGCATGAGTTTATTTCTGAACTCTCTATTTTGTTCCATTGCTCTATGTGTTTGTTTTATGCCAGCCCCATACTGTTTCAGTTACTACCGCTTTGGAAAGAAATTTCAAATCATGAAGTATGATGCCTCCAACTTTGTTATTCTTTCTCAAGATTGCTTTGGCTATTTGAGTTCCTGGGTGGTCCCATACAACTTTTAGAATTGTTCTTTTTCTTTTTTTAATTTTTTTTTTTTGTATTTCTGTGAATAATGCCACTGGAGTCCTGAAAGAGAATACGTTGTATCTGTAGATCTCTTTGGGCACAGTATGGATGTAACAATACTAATTCTTTAAATTCATGACTAGTGGATAGCTTTCCATTTATCTGAGTCTTCTTCAATTTTTTTCACCAATATTTTAGAATTTTCAGTCTACAGATATTTCACCTCTATGATTAAATTGATTCCTAAAATTTATTCTTTTTGATGCTATCATAATTGGATTGTTTTCTTTTGAGGTAGCTCATTGTAGATGTAAATGCTACTGATTTTATATGTTGATTTTATATCCTGTAACTTTACTAAATTAACTTATTAATTTTAAAAGAATTCTCTAGAGCTTTTAAAATTCTCTACAAGCAGGGTCATTTTATTTGCAAACAGGTCATTTTACTTCTTCCTTTCTAATTTTTATGTGTTTTATTTCTTTTTCCACGGGATTGCTTTGTCTAGGGCTCCAAGTAGCATGGTCGATAGAAGCACTAAGAATGGGTATCTTTGCCCTGAACCAGATCTCAGAGAAAAGCTTTCAGATTTTCCCCCATTGATTATGGTGTTAGCTGTGGGCTTTTCATAAATGACCTATAATATGTCAAGATCATTTTTTTCTATAACTATTTTGTGGAGAATGTTTATCATGGATAAATTCCTAGAAACATATGTTTCACTATGACTAAATAAAAAAGAAATAGAAGGCATGAACAGACCAGTAACAAATAGGAAGACAATTAAATAATCAAAACCTTCCCTACAAAATGAAGCTCAGGGCTTTATGGATGAAGTCTCTCAAACATTCAAAGAAGAACTAATAGCAAATCCTCTTAAACACTTCCAAAAAATAAAAGGGGAATCACTTCCAACTCATTTTATGAGGCCAGAGTCACTGTGATACCAAAGCCAGACAGACACCACAGCAAAGAAAGCTACAGATCATTATCTCTGATGCGGATACGATACCAAATTCCTGAATAAAATGCAAGCAAACCAAAATCAACCACCTATGAAAAAGCTTAGTCTCTATGGCCAAGTGGGCCATCCCCAAGGCTGGTTCAACATACACAAATCAAGCAACATGATACACTGTCATACACTGCAAGAACAAAATAAAAGATAAAATCACATGGCCAAATGATTGTCTCAATAGATGAAGAATAGCATTTGACAAAAAGTATCTTCAAATAAACTTGTTAAATGAAATTATAGCTAAAAATATAAACTTGTTTGTTTCAACTGTAGGCATGCTTGTCCTTTGGTAAAGTACTAGACTAGAGAGCCATGAAATGAGTTGAATAAAATGAAGATAGCAAAAAGAGAGCATTACATGGTACTCTTAGTCCTTCTTTGAAAATGCTTCCCAGTCAACAAATGCACAAGTTTATTCCCAATCCATTTCAAGTACAACCAGACATTTCAGTCCTTCGCCTGCCAAATCTCTGGCTTCTCTAACTAATGTGAAGAACACTTGACATCTGCAAACAAAGGACAGCATGACATTCATTTCCTTCAAGGTCAAAGGTGAAATGTATTTGTCATTAAAGTCCTTAATAAACACACAGAAGAGTCCCTTTTTTTAAAAGGGACATCAAGTATTTTAATGTGGTCAGAGGCACAAACCAGAGAACAGATGTTAATGTCTGGTGATGACAGAACCAAAAAAAACTTTTTCCTAAACTTTGTCCTTCCTATTTTGCATAATCAGTTTCTAAACATATTCAAAAGATATTTGGGACAACCTAGCAACTAATAATTTATCTTGGGCTTGTGTCAAAAAGCATATGCAAGGGAAGGACACAAAATAAGTTTCGAATGATTTTTCTCTTCTGTCATCTCCTTTCTTTGAGGTTCGCTTTCACTTTTTTAAATGTTCCCAAAATTACATGTATAGGAAGTAGCACATTTTTTTTCTTTTTAAAAGCAAACCTTCTGAGAATGCACTGTTGACATTAGGAGAGTCTCTTCTGTCCCTACAGTGGACCACTGGGACTGTGTAAGCTTCCCCAAGCCCCTGGCCCTTGAAGGTCAGCTGTCTGGGCCAGGCAGTCCTCTCGCTTTTAGACACTCTGGAGGAATGCTTCAGCCCACCAGTAGATCCACACAGGGACTTTATAAGTTCTGAGTGGTCACATTATAGGGAGTGTATTGGGGAACAGAAGTGTCTTTTGCTTTAATGGATTTAATGATGCAAAAATATATCAACTTGTCAAATCAATTTGCCAAAGTTCAGCTTTTATTTAACAACCTAATGCCAACAGGACTATGTTTAACATAATGCTCTGTTCTTATCAGCCTGGGCCACACATCTTAACATACAATGTAAAACACAAATCAGATGTTATAGGACACAAACTGACACTTGCTGTTTTACAAGCTGCTGCTGGACTTCTAGAGTGAGCCTAAGGTACATTTAGCTGCAATTCCTTTTATGTGAAGATTGTGAGACAACATGAATAATTTGAAAATCTGGAATTTTGTAAGTGCTGTTTTTGTTTTTAGGTAGACACCATCCTATTTGAGACATAACCCACACACCACAAAATTTGCCATTTTAAAGAGTGGTTTTTTTAACATATTCTCAGCTGTGTACACAACACCACAATCTTACTCCAGCACATACTCATCACCCAGAAAGAAACCCCGTATCTGTTAGCATTCATTTCCCTATTCATTGGTTCCCTCCCCTGCCGGCCAACTTTCCCAGCTCTGGCCACCATTGGTGCACTGTTTTTGTCTTTGGTTTTGGATATTAAATATAAATGGAATCATACAATATGTCTGGCTTCCTTCTCCAGTATAATGTTTTTAAGATTCATTCATGCAGTAGCATGTGTCTAAATTTCATTCCCTTTCAAAGCAGAATAATACATTACCGTATGGATATGCCCCATTTTGCTTATTCATTACTCAGTTGATAGATACGGGCTATTATGAATAATAATTCATAAGAGCTATTATGAATAATAGCATCAGGACTTATGAATAATAATACTTCTATGTACACTCATGGAATGTTTTTGTGTGAACACATTTTCACTTCTCTTAGTATATTTAACCATTAATTTTCCTAGTGGCTCAGTTTTATTTACAAGTAACTATTAGGGGTTCCTCTTTCCATAAGCTACATCAGTGTGGCACATCTTTTAGAGCTTTCAATGATACAAAAACCCACTGTGGCACGCGTGCCAAGGGTTCCCCACCACTGTCCTTGCTGATCTCACATGATCAACTGTTGGGCCCTTCATACATCTCTGACCACAGCTTTACTGTTATGTTCTTTCTTAGCACAGTCTAGCGACTCTCGAAACCCCAATAAATCTTTCCCTTGCTATACCTAACCACTACCCACACATTTTTCCTCTTGCCTCAAAACTTTTTAAATAAAGTTCTTCCTCAATGTAAAACGTATTCATTCTCCTTCAAGTTCTTTTTCTTTAATTTTGTTTTTTATTATTATGTTTTCAGTACATAATGATTGCATTCATCATGGGGAATTGGTACATGTATGTAACACATCTTAAATCCTTTTTCATCACCTTCTCTTTCTCTCCCCTTTCCCTCCACCTTTTGGTACTCTTCCCATTTGCAAAGGATCTACCCCACTGCTTCCTATTATCTATCTTTTATTTTGCTCTTAATGGAATTATACTTTGGGTTTCTCGTATAAGAGAAAACATGTGATATTTAAACTTGTGTGTTTGATTGCTTTCACTTAACATTATGATCTTATGTTAACTATAGGTTTTTAAAACAATCTTCTATCTCTAAAATTCTGCATCTAATGCCAAGTCTTCACTCAACTCAAGCTTCAATTCTTGATCCTCTGGGCCTCTAGTCTTCCATGGGGAAAACATCCTCACTGAGGTCATCTCTCACTGCTTCCTTATCCATGAAGTCTGGTTCAATCCATCACCTAACATCACCACCTACTGTGCATCAGCACTCTTCACTCACCTAGAAATCCCTGCAGAATCTGTTACCTGGTTATAGACCAACATTCCTGACCCTGTTCTGAGTTAATATGTGAGAGAAACACCCACCCAACTGCAGATAACTCAACCTGAAGACACACAGAGTGCCGTCAGGGAGCTGGGCCATGCCCACCTAAATGTAAATCACTGCTACACCCCAGGACCCAGGACAATGCCTAGCAGACCCTCGAGAAATATTTGTTGAATAATGCAATGAGTGTGTAAAAGCACTTTAGTTCTCTTTCTGATCTGTTTTAGATTTTCTGATACCAAATAACTAGTAATTTGCTCCTCTTAACAGCTCTCAAGCCCTACAAGCTCTACTCATCTCCCCTTCCCCTGCCAATAGGCCTAAGTGTCTGCCTGTTTTTTCTACCCCCGCTGAGAGCCACCGGCTACAACACAACAGACATCACCCTCCTTCTCCAGGAAGCCTTGATCTTGTCTCTTCCAAAAGCAAGCTCTCTGACTCTTAAATTTATTTCCCTGTCTGTCTGGACTCAGTTCCACTGTTGTAAGAACAAGACCTTAGTCTAGATCAGGAGTTTGGGAGATTATGACCCACAAACTAAATCCAGCTATTTGCCTGTTTTTGGAAATAAAGAATTAAAAGAAAGCTGGGCCTGGTGGCGCACACCTGTAATCCCAGCACTTGGGAGGCTGAGGCAGGAGGATTGTTGTGAGTTTGAGACCAGCCTGGGCTACAAAGTGAGCTTCAAGGCCAGCCTGAATGGCATAGGAAGACCCTGTCTCAAAAAGACAAGGGCTGGGGATTTAGCTCAGTGGCCTAAGCACCTGCCTGGCAAGTGCAAGGTCATGAGTTTGATCCCTGGTGCCACAAAAGAAAAAAAAAAAAAAAAGAACTGAAAGAAAAACTTCAAACAAATAAAATGCAGTGAAGTTTATCTGATCAAAGAATGATTCATGAATCAGGCAGCTTCCTGAAGCAGTTAGGAGCACTCTGCCCAGCAGCACCAGCAGAGTTTTTATTGGCTGACTCCAGAAGCAAAGCAGAAAAACCACCTGATTGGCTGCAGTTTGACATCTGCCTTACTGGGGCACAGTAGATGAACCCAGTGCCTGTGACTGGCTGAAACTCAACTGTCTGTTATAATCCTAAATTACATTCCTGTTTGTTTGCATACTAAGCTAGCTTGCAGTTCATTGGTAGAAATTCAAAGTACAGAGGCAGCCAATTTAAGTTAATTAACAAGTTTTATCAGAATGAAGTCATCCCCACTTGATTAGAAACTGTCCATGGCAGCTTCCATGCAACAGCAGCAGAGCTAAATACCTGCAAAACCTAAATTATTCACTATCTGTCCTTTTTCAGAAGAAAAGTGCTGGCCTCACCTGTTTGGCACTCTTCCAGGTTGACCTTCTATAATATGAGTCCTCTAACATTATTTTTTATTTCCCAATTAATGGTAGAAGTTATTCCATGGGTACGCAGTCAAGAAACAGGTAAACCTTCCAGTCTCCAAACTATTGTTTTTTGTTTTTTGTTTTTTTTTTAATTTAGACTACATCCTTGTCAACCTTCCCATTGGAGAGTACATTTTAGTAATTACAAACAAGAATAACATTTGTAAGTGTTGTTATGAAAATCCAGTGATCATAGAGCAGTGATGAAGTGGGTAATGGCAGGTCGAGCTGCACGAATATGCAAAGCAGGGAGAAAATGCAGAATCTTCAGAAAGAAAGAAAATGGAGCCTTGAAAATGGTGAAAGCCATCAGTTTCTGGGGAGGACTCAAACTGTGTGAGTGCTGCGAGCAAGCATCATGAGATTAAAATGGGAAACTACACAAAAGGACTGTTTTAAAGGAAAGAACTAGACACTGAAGAAGGTAGGTTGTATGAGAAGTCTGCTTCACATTTAGGACTTATTTGGGGAGAGTAGAGGAAGGTCTTTCTCACTGGCAAGAGAGAGGCCAAAGGGTGGAGGGACACTGGGCCCTTCAGTGGACGCAGACCAGGCGTTCAAGCACTGTGGACTTTGACAGCCGTTGAAAGGACTGGCTATTTGCCAGTCTGAAGACGAAGTTCTGATTTGGAGCATTCGTTTCCTTTCCTGAAAATCATCTTACGTGGACCTCCTCTGGGAGCTCAGGCTGGCCGATGCTAGTCCATCAGGCAAAATAGTTGGGGGTGGGGGGGACGCCTTACCGCTCACTGGGCGGGACTTCGTGCTCACTGGGCGGGGCTTAGCTCAGATTCCCCTACCCCACCGAGCTCTCCCAGTCTCCCACAGAGGCTGGTGCTCAAGCCTGCACAGCAGCTCCTGAGGTGGAGATGTGGAGGACACAAGAAAGTAGGAAAGAAGACAGGGCAAGGAAGAGAGTATGAGATCATGGGCAAGCCTCGAAAAGAGGCAAGGACGCTTTCAGGATGGAGAGTAAGGGCCCAATTAGGCCATGAAGGCTGTGCCCTTAGTAATTAGGGCCAAAGCAACTTTGGGGGGGAGTAGGGTATTGTGGAATAGACGCTGAATCACAGCACTCTGGGACACTGAGGCAGGAGGACTGTAAATTCAAGCCCAGCTTGAGCAACTTAGCGACTTGTTAAGACGCTGTCTCAAAACAAAAAATTTTTAAAAGTCTGAGGATTTAACTCGGTGCAACCGCCCTGAGTTCAAACCCCGCCACCAAAATAAAGAAAAAGAAAAGAAAGAAAGGAAGAAAAGGGAGAAAGGAAGGGAAGGGAAGGGAAGGGAAGGGAAGGGAAGGGAAGGGAAGGGAAGGGAAGGGAAGGGAAGAGGCCAACACCCAACACCTCTGGTTAAATCTCTGCCTTGGGATCCTGCAGCAGTACCACCCTCCCCAGAGCAGCACCCTGACCCTGGGCTTCCCAGCCTCCACAGAACCATACAACCGTGAGGCGGTAACCCTATCATTCACTGCTCACCCAGTCCATGAAGAGCCGCAGAGCTCAATACAGAAAGACAGCTGCTGACTTCATTTTGACAGTGACTCAATCTATTGTCATCAAGAGGAGAAAAAAGCTGTCCATCACACATCCAAGTTTCCTGTTGTTTTCATATGTTAAATATCAGTAAATGTAATATTTTTGCCTTATCAGTAAAAGAACCTTTATAATCTAAAGTGTAAATGCTTTGGATGGGTCAGAGATGTAGCTCAGCAGCGCAGTGCCCATCTGGCAAGTGCAAGGCCCTCAATTCGATTCCTGTTACCAAAAAAATAATAATAAAATTTTTTAAAATGCTTTAGATAAGAACTGCAAAGTCTTTGATTACATATCATCTCCTTTAACCATATGTATTTCTTGGTTTAATTGGGATATTATCTTTTTAATGGGTTACAAAATTCATGGAACATAAATTCTTCTGTAACATTAGGAAGAGACAGGGATCTATTAGCATAAAATGGGTAATGACAGCATATCAAGAAAGGTAAATGAAGGAGTAGAAAAGGCTGTAAGCTCGCCTTCCTGCATTGACCCTCAGTTTTCTGGGAGACACCTATCACAGCCTCCCTGGTGGGACCTGGAGATGACTGTCTCATCAGAAATGAGCTTCCCAAGAGCCATGGAGGGAAACAGGCCTGAGAGTCCCTCAGACTTGGGTTCAAATCCTAGTTTTCCAAATTACTATGTGATTCCGGTCAAGTAGCTTAATCCTACTTGAGCCTCAGTTTCTCCAATTATATATAAAATGGTATAATAATGGCACTAAACTCACCTTTTGGAATTATCTCCACTACCTAGTGAGACCATCGACATACTCACTCTGCCTGGTGTCACTTGTTGGCTCTCATTCCTATCTCTCAGACTTGGATGGGAATTAAATAAGAAAGGACAAGTCCTTGGCACATGTACATATTGAATAAACAACAGATCTTTTGGGTTTTTGTTTTTCTTGTTTTGTCTTGTTTTTTGGTACCGGGGATCCAACTCGTGACCTCATGCTTGCCAGGCAGGCGCTTATGCCGCTGAGCTACATCCCCGGCAACAACAGATCTTATGAGGAATAGGATGTGATAAATACAGAAGCATAGACTGGAAGGATTGGTGCCCACCAGCTCCCCGCAGGACTCTAACTTCCAGTCCATGAAGAGCGGGCTCTGCATCGAAACTCTCAAGATGGTCACTGTGATAACTCAAGAACTAAGAATGAGCCGAGGGACTGCACCTGCCTGTCCTCGTCCCTGCTGTGTTGGCGTACAACAGAGAAAGGCCCTGTGATCTGGCCACCCCACGTTCTCCCACATGCCCTGGAGAGTACACAGCTCCATGGCAACCAGCGTGGACACAGAGCCCTAACTGCCCACAGGAGGAGCAGCCATGTGGAGTTTCTGTCTGCGCGGCTGGCGTTTTATGACTCCCTCAAAGCTGGGTCCAACCGCTAACAGATGGGTCTTGTAGCCCTGCTTCCCCTCCTCCACCCCACATAAACTCCTCCACTTTAATGAGAAATGTGTTTATGCAATAGGGTAAGTTGATATTTTATATTCTGCTGTCCCGAAGCATGATCATTCAGTAAATAATAACAGAAAGCGGACTTTCTCATGAGAAAGCAGAGCGGTGCTCTTTTAAAACCCTATCAAGCCACACAGCCAGTGGCAGGCAGTGCTGCAGATGAACTCATGCTATGTAGGGTGACAGAGCGAATGTCATACATCAACAGCTATGCACGTACCTTTGCCCACTGGCTTGCTGGGCTTCCCAGCAAATTATCTGTCAAAGGCCTACGCTCTGTCACTTTTTTTCCTGAGAAAACTGGCAGGGAGAGGAGGAGAAGCCAGTTGGCAGATTCGTGCCTGGTATTTGATGCTGGGGCTGAGCACTGCTTCTAGAAAATCCACTTTGCATGTGCCTGCACCTCTTTACACACTCATCCAGCTGACGTAGGAATGCACCCAAAGACAGTCAATAACCACAAAAAAAGAATTGGATTTCCACAAGAACAGGCTCTTCCAGGTCCCTGAGCTAATGCTATAGAAACATAATGTACCATGGAGTATAAATAGAATCCATGGCTGCTAAGAATTTACTTTTGTCTTTCTATAGAAGCAAAGAATATTCTCAGCCTCAGAAGAAAAATGAGCGAAGAGCAATTTAAGACACCTTTGAAATGCTTACTTGGGCTATTTTTACTTATTCTCATTCCATTGAAACAAAAGGTTCTAAAAATGGGCTTGGATAGGCCAAGCTTTAATGCAACTGTTTGGAAAGTTCCTTGAGAGCAGGAGCCAGGTGTTAGACTTCTTCATATCAACCACTGAGCAGAATATGAGGTTAGGAAACAGGTTTGGGTGGAGGGAGAAGGAAGCAGGCACTGGCTGGCCAACTGAGAAACAGAAAGCCGCCAGGGACAGAAGGAGACAAACTGCTCACAACCAGCAACTCTGTGCAACTTCTGTGTACATAACTTGCATCGTTATCTGGGAGAGACCAGTAGGGCTACACTGTCTCCAAAGTCAAAAAGAAGAGAAGACGGGGTTTGCCTTATACAAATTGTAAACCGATCTTACTGAAAAAAGTCCAAACTCTTTGGCTATCTGCAGTTTGCACACTTGCCCCTCTGCACCCAGCTCACATTTACTGAATGTGCTCTGTGCCGGGCCCTGTTCTGAGTACACTGAATATATTATCCCATTTAAAACTCAGAACAAGCCTTGGGATGAGCATGCCACCCACCTTACAGAGATATGGACTCAGTTGGTCCAGGGCCATGGAGCGAGCATGCGGGAGAACCAGGAAATGCAAATCCATGCTTGATAACTCACACATCCTTCAGCCAAGGCAACTTCTCCAGGCAAAAGAGGTGCTTTCTCTTTCTCCTCTCACTCCCTCTTCCCCTGCTCATCTCCCTGTGCAATACCTGGCTAACATCCACATCTGCTCTGACTGCTTTCTCACTTAGGGCACCCATCTCTGCTCCTGAGCCCTCATCTGATAATGACTGAAAAATCTGCTTTTTACAACAGCCTGAATTACTCTTTATATTAATCCACAAACACTGTGTATAAATATATTGACAAATGTTATATTTATGGTGCACGACATGATTTTTTGAAATAGCTCTCTACCTTTGAGGATGGTCAAATCAGGCGAATTAATACATATGTTACTTTAAATATATTTTTGAGATGAAAACACTTAAATCCACCTCTAAGCAATTTTTGGCTATACAATACATTATTATTAGTTATAACTGTTGTGTCATACAATGGTCTCTGGAACTTATTTCTCCTCCCTAACTGAAAATTTGTGTCCTTTGACCAACACCTCCCCAAGTCCACCACTCTCCTCCTCTGGCCTCTGGTAACCACCGTTTTACTCTCTGTTTAAGTTTGACTTTTTCTAGATTCCATATGTAAGTGAGAACATGCTACATTTTCTTTCTTTGCTGGCTTATTTCACTTATCATGTTTTCCAGCTTATCCATGATATTGCAAATGACAAGATTTCTCTAAATCTTCTGAAAGTATTAAATCATTTAAGTCCCCTGCTTTTGCAGAAAGCTTAAAACTGAGAATAAAGATTCTGTATTATGCTCTTCCTCCAAATGCCCAGAAAAGGGCTAACCATAAGACATTTGCTCCACAAGGCCTTCTTCAACTCAAAGCATAAGTGACTCCTGGTACCCAGTTACTCACAAGTGGTAGAAACCAGTGCTCACAACATTTTCTTGTCTTCTGCTTCTGGGCCTGCAGAACTCTCTGCTTCCAGCCCAGTGAAATTAGGCAGAACCATGGCCCCATTAAAGCTGAACACATTACCCTCAGGCTAGATCTGCAGCCTTCTCCTCTGCTGGCACGTGGACACAGAAGGTTTCCACAGAGACATTGAAATGATGGAGTCCTAAGATCAGATCAGCCTGGACCACTGTCTCCCCTGGGGGCAGCTGCACTGGAAGGGGACCTTGACCTCCCCAGACACTGGCTAAGCAAGAAACATGCCTTATTCTGGCAAGCCACTGAGATTTGCAGAACAGTGCAGCCACTCCCGACACGATCTTATCACCAAAGAGTTCCATCAAGTACAATACAGGAAACACACTTGGGTTTGCTCTTTGGTTTCAGAATCATTTTGCTACCAAATAAGATCTCAAACTCCAAGGATCCCAACCAACCAGGGATGCGCAGGTTTTTCTGTCAGCAGCACGGTGGCTCCTCAGAAGCACCCGGGGCTGTGGCTTGGAGTGAGCAACACCCGCGCTGCTCCAGAGGACCCTGCACGTACAATGGGGCAACACTGCTGCGCTCTCTATGCGCCTTCCCAGCCTGCAGCACATAATTTTGATAGAAGTAAATTTTATTTGAGGCACTTCCAAAAGCTACTCAGATGAAACTGAGGAATACAAGGATCAAAATGTCTAATTAAGGACCGTATTTGGGGAGTTGTTTAAAAAAACAGATTGCGTTAAAAAATAAACTCTTTCATATCATTTATAACCTATCTCTGGGCGCGTTTATGAAAATGCTTTGGAAAATAGCAACTTTATGACCCAAAATGCCCAGTGCCTCCTTGGTGTAGTTGGCACATGGAGGAAAAAATGCTTTTCTGGTTTTTCTTTATAAGAAGAAATAGTTAAATGTCTGAATGTAAAAAATTACTTATGACTATTATATTTAAATGGAATATATCTATACAGTAA
>RJWT010041174.1:0-12371 GCA_004365215.1 Cuniculus paca
CTTCCTTCTTGTCCTCTCCATGATGTGATATTCCAGCATCTGAACTGTTTCTCTCAGAGAGACTGTTTACTCTGCTGCTTACTGTTCCGCCATCTTTAGCTCCTCCTCTCCTCCATATTTTTTAAAGTATGTCAAAGTTCTGCCAACTCTACATTTGAAAAAATTCTTCAGTCCACCCACTGTCTCCGCTGCCTTTTGCTTTACCGTATTTCAACTCACAATGATATCACCTATAGATTTCTCCAAGTCTTTTAATTGGACTCCTTACTTCCATGAGGGGCTCTCTCTAATCTGTTTTCCAGGCTGCAGGAAAATACCTCTTTCTAGACACACACATCCTTTCCCAATTTTCCTGTTAACATCAACACAAATTCTGACCTCCGTCACATGGCTTTTAGGGCTCTTTGTGGTCAGCCCTCATCTTAGTCACTTTTCTCATCGCTGGGACAAAATCCCAACACCTGCAAGTTAGAGGAGGAAAGATTTATTCTGGCTTACAGTGTGTAGAGGTTTAAATTCATGGTTCCCTGGCTTCAAAGAAGGATGGTTTGGGAGACAGGCATGGCAGAGGAGAGCTGCTCATGGCATGGCTGCAGGGATGAGGGGAAGCACTGAGAGAGAGCGAGAAAGCGAGAGATCAAGGGTGGAGGCAGGAGGTATATCACACCCTCGTAGACACCTCCTCTAACCAGGTTCCACCTCCCAGCATCACATTTATAAACTCATATTGGACTAATTCACTGATGAGTACCACACCCTCATGATCCAGTCACCTCCAAAAGCCCCATGTATGAGTGCATGAGGTGATGGGGGAGACATCTAGATATAATCCAAAACAATCTTCATTCCCTGTCTTTTCCAGTCTTGGAACTCTGTGATGCTTCTTTAAATTCCCACACTGCTTCAACTCTCCTACTGAGGACTTTGGTCATTGCCACAAATCTACCCCTCTCTGGAAAAGCTCTCCTCTCTGCTTATAATCTCTGCAACTTTCCTCCACAATTCATTTTTTCAACATACTTTTTGAACACCTGCTATAGTCCAGACATTGTTGCAGTTCCTCAAATCAAACTAGGTAGAAAAGCAGGCCTGTCACTGACCTCTTGAGGCTCAGAGTTGGCTGGGTGGAAAGACAAGCACGCTTAGGTCATTGCAGACCTTTATGATGTGGGAAACTCAGCTACAGAAGCTGGGGTGATGGTGTCTCACTCAGGTGGCAACCAGGGAGCTTCCTGGAGGCAGTGTATTTAGGGTTAGACCTGAGGCAGAAAAGTAGAAGGTAAGAAGAAGCCAGGGAGTTTAAGAACTCCAAACTGTAAGTCATTCTTATCCCTTCCATTTTCTCATTTCCCTCACTACTCTTTGTAGCTCTTGTCCTCTATGCTCACTATTTATATCCTTTAAATACATTCTTTGGTGGATTCTTGCTGTACTCCATCCTGCAGGTTGACCATTTTTTCCTTTAGCATCACTGACCATTTTCATACAAGCATTATCAAACTTGCAGAAAGTCCACCTGCTCCCCTTATTCAAGTCTCCCCTTGAAGTAAAAATGAAGAGACTTCATCCTGTATGACAGAGACATTATCACCCATCTCTTGATCAGAACTATCAGGTAACTTGTAGCTAATAGTTATGCCCAGATGCCCCTTTGTTATCCTTCTTCTTTGCAATTTTCCAATTGTCCATTTGGGCATTCTTATATTTAAATTGTGCACAATATTTTGTCCAAAGCATCTAAGGGACGAACAACCCATGATATCCTCTCATCATGTAAGTAATATCATACCGATCAAGTTTTTGAAGCCTGATAGCTTTGAGATTCCTAGAAGACATCAGGCTCACCAGAGTAGCATGATTTGAGCATTCTAGATGTTTTGTGCTTTAGTTCAAGCCATAACAGTATCTCTTACACACAGTAAAAATTAATAACCAACTAATCCTACCCCACACATCTCTCATCTTTCTACATTTAAAGGGACATACTACATTATAAAATGTGTTTCACTTACAGCTTTATATAACCCTGCCACTCCAAAAAAAATGGTCCCCATTTTAAAAGGTTTGATAAAATAAGAGCTCTCCTAGGATACATTTGCAGTCATACCACTTCCCACTTTTTGCAGGGTAGAGGAGAGGGTTACCTGTGATATTTGGTGAGTCCAGGTGACTTCCTTACATGGGGGAAGGTTGTTATGCCTGAAGATTCAGCAGCAGTGCTGGTGCTTATATGTAGAAGGTAGCTAATCACCTCATTTAAGTCTTTAGTTGGAGCATTTTCCTATCCAGTTGCAAATAATCTTCCTTTTTTCTTTAACAGTCACTCTCTGAAGAGACCAACAATACCACATTCAAGAAAAAAAGCTGCAGTCAGAGGCCAGGCAGAGACAAAGCAAGCTAGAGACTGGACAGCCAGCTAGAGGTCAGTGTCCACATTCCTGAGTAATTGCTTTCTCACTCTGTTCAAGGGACCTCTTCACCAAGGCAGATGGAGACTTCCATTTCATTCCTTGTATCAAAGAAAGGATAATAATATGTAATTGTTTACCCCATAAAGGTAGTCATGTTTCTATAACAATGGTTGAATTCAGGGCATTTGTGAATCATTGTTGTGAGTCCTTTGGAGCAGTTATTTTATTGGCTAGAGGCAAAAGAAGAAAAATCAAAGTGCAAGGTTGCTTTCTCTATTTTTGTTTTGGAAAAAAAAGTCAGCATCTGAGTTTTTTGATCATGGGCACTTTTGTGATAACCCCACACACAGGGCTTTGAGTGTATCTGTGACCTCTAAAGTTTAGAACACTTTCCCCAGCTTTGACATCTATATAGAGGACATAAATGGTCAGCAAAGACAAATTTTGGAAAGATAAATTAATAATTCCCAGATGTAGATGCTTGTACATACTATCTGGCAACACTTGATAACCCGAAATGTCTGGAAATGTCAGGGAAGTTTATGCGTCCTGAGAGAGATTCTATGCTTATTGGGCTTTAACATTTCCAATATACACTTGGAAATTTAAGGGCAGAGTTGCCAATTATGGGATCTGATCAGAGGAGTGAGTGGGTATGTGCAGAACCAAACTCCGACTGGTACTCTACTAAGTACAATGTCCTAGTGTCTTCTAATTCATATATATATATATATATATATATATATATATATATGACTATAGTAGAACTACTGAATAATCTAAAATCAATAATCTAAATATCCAATAAGGTACTGACTGAAAATATGTATGCAATCATTAAATGTAATCATTAAAACAATGGCATATGTATGTATAACTAGATGAAAAATCAGGTTAGAAAATAGAATATAAGATAGAGTGCCATATATATAATAAGATACTGACCAAAAATATGTATACAATCATTAAATGCAGTCATTAAAACAATGGCATATTTGTGTATAACTAGATGAAAAATCAGGTTAGAAAATAAAATATAACATAGAGTGCCATATATATATATATATATATATATAGATGTACAATCACACAGATACATGTACGATATGTCTGATACCTTGCCCCCCTCTTTAGCTATTCAGGTGGAAAAATGGAAGAATACATGCCAAGATGTTGACTATAGTTACTTGTCTGATTTGGAATGACGTGACCTTTTTCTTCTTCTGATTAAAGTATACTGACTTCAGTGTGTGTGAAGGGGAGTGTTTTATATTTGTGTAATGACATATAGTCAAAAGGCATCAATAGTGGATTCAGAATTAACAGGTAATAACTAACTAATAATTGTTATTTTTAAAGGGATACTGTGAACCACAGACCCGAGATAAATTTTTAAATCATCTGGACAAATTATAAAGTCTGAACAATCCAAGGACAAATATTATTTTCACCTGTTCTAAGGCATTATGACAGTGCTGTCCCAAGCTAAGAGTAGTTGTTAAAGAATTATCAATTTAAAAAGGCAATTATAATGTAATTCTGCTTCTGATATTGATTGCATTTAATGATCCCATTCAGAAGTGTAATACTCTTTCTCTTTACTCTAAATGATTCGGTACTACGTTTTCCAAAAAGATAAAGCCTGTAAAGTTATTGCGCACGTGGGACTCTACCGTAGTTTTATTAGAAAAATTAGGGAAAACAGGTGTGTTAGATGTGACTTCTGTTCCAGTTAATTCTGAAATAGGGTTAAATGAGACGCCAAGGCTAGTATTTATCAAGCATGTATTAGCGTATCTATCAGGCACAGTGCTCATATATTTCACATTCACTCCATCATTGTGAGGCAGATACTTACCACTGAAGAGACTAAGGCTCAGAGAGATTTTCTAACTTCTCGTGGTCACAAAGGGAGTGACACCAGATCAAAACTGAAGCCTTTCTAACTCCAAAGACTCTGCTCTTTCTAATCAGGCCATAGTTATAACAATCTATGACGGTAGATTGTATTATCTCTCAAAATTATTCAGTCTCCCTTTTCTTACAAGCAGATAATGCACCCTGGCTCTTTGACTTTGGCCATGGCAGTGTGAGTGGATGTGATCAACAGCATGCACTTTAATAGGAAGCATAGAGCTTTGTCAGCTCACTTGCTGTTTTCCTCATGTTGTGTCATGGTCCAGTGGGGCTGCTCCTTCCACGTGGGCCACAGAACATGAAGGCATGTGGGGAGGGTGGAACCTCCACAGTGCTGACTTGTGAAGAAGTGCATGTTAGTTTTCTATTGCTGTATAAAAATACCACATATATAGCAGTTACAAACAGAAATTTGTTACTTCACAGTATTTGTAGGTCATGTCTAGGCACAGGGCTTTTGGATTAGTCTTTCAGGGGTACAGTGGGCTAAAATCAAGGTTTCAGCTGCGGTCTTCTGGAGCCTGAGGTTCTCTTCTGAGCTCACTAGTTGCTGGCAAAATTTATTTCCTTTTGGTTGTAGGACTGCAGTCCCATTTTCTTGCTAATTGCTGATTAGTGGTTGCTCTTAGGTCTTTTCACTGTGGTCTCCTTCATCTTCAAGACTCAGTGGCTTTCTGAACCCTCCCCAGAAAATCTCTGATCCCAGTTTGAGAAAACTCTTTTAAAGGACCCCATGTAATTAAGCTAGGTCCAGCCAGGTAATCACCCCACAGTAGAAATGACTGAAGAGTAAACTTAATTACATTTACATAATACCTTTGCCATGTAATATAACATAATCATGAAATAATACCAGGGAGTAGAGAACAAAAGGGCCTTCTTAGAATTCTCCTACCACGGTGAAATGAATAGTTGCATACACTACAGAGATTTGAAAGATTAGTTTTTAGTACAACAAAACTGACCAATGCAACTGGCTACTGAAGACTACGTGTCTGTGTGCATTTCCATGCATATAGAAAAGAACACAAATCATAAGGGGCAGCTCAATGAATTATCTCAAAATGAACATGTCTGTGCATCCACCACCCAGATTAAACAAATTAGTAAATAAATAAATAAGCCTAGAAAATTAGTAATGCCACAAAATCTTCATTATACTCCCTTTCTAGACATTTTCTCACTCACAAAAATAACCACTATCCTGTCTTCTAACATCATAGATTATTTTGCTTTCTTTTGGAATATTATAAATATAATCTGAATTTGTTCTCTTAGTACTACATCTATGAGTTTCATTTTTGTTGTATACAGTTGTAATTTACTTGCTGTATAATATTCTGTTGTTCATATATTCTACATTTTGTTACTTCATTCTCCTACTGTTGCTTACTTTCCAGTTTCTAGTTATCACAAAGAATGCTTCCTGCAGTTTTTGTAAAACTCCTTCTCTCACTCCCTCCCCCACCATTTCTCTGTCCCTCTGAAGCCTTTGCATCTTACAGCTAGTCTTTCCTCCCTCTAAAAAACTGAAATCTTAAGTTAATTACTGTCAATAAATTTTAAAATTAATCTTTAAGAAATCGTTCTCTTTTGCAAATGGGAAGAGGACCAAGAGATGGAGGGAGAGGGTAGAAGAGAAGGGGAAAGGATGTAAAAAGAATTAAGATGTGTCGTTTACAGTTACCAACTGCCCATGATCAATGTTTTCATTGTATACTACAAACATGTACTATAAAAAAGAAATCTTTTCTCAGAGATGATTCAAAAACTACAATGAAAAGAATTCAGACTAAGTAGGAAACTGAAGGAGGGGTAAAAAACCAAGATGAGATTTTATAACCTTGGTTTATCTTAGGGCAGAAATTCAACATGAGCAAGACAAGTTTATTCCAGCCATTCTTCTGAGCAAATTAGCTGTGTAGCAGGAAACAGTGCAGGTTTTATGACATCATTTGGAAGTCTGATTCTGGTATCCCTACTTTTTCTAGCTTAATAAGCCACTATCTCCCTCAGTTTCATTTCCCTTATCTGTCATGAGGGCAGTGATAACTGCCCACTGAATTGTTTAGCTTCCTTCCCACACTTTTACTCCTTAAGCAAAGAACAAGAGTGTCTTGCTGTGTAATATTCCCAGGTTATCATTGGAAAGCATAAGCCAAACAATTTAAAGGATATTGAGGACCATAATAGAGAATCTTTCTTCTTAGTCTTGAACTAAAGAAGCAGAATAAAATCCTGAAGAATTTACTCGGCTCATCAAACCAGTTATTTCTTAGCTAGTTTGTATTTCAGTAATTCCCTCATCTATCCACATTCATAGGTCACATATTACGAGGGAATGCATGCTGACAACTATAACTATGTGATAAGGCCTACAACTATCTATGATCAAAACATGTTTGAGAATGCAGAAAAGGACACTGTTAAATATACTTAGAGGTTTCAAAAAAAGAAAAGAAAAGTAGTAAAAGTAGAAAATTTAATCAAATATTAAAGAATAAACAGAAATTCAAGAACTGAGAGAATAAGAAAGCTAATTCCAGGTAAAGGACTAGAATGAGTGTGGTATAATAATTGCATGAGTTATTCAGGGGAAAGTGAGCAGTTTTTACAACTCTGGTATAAAACATGTGGAATGGAATGGTCCACAAGGATCAACTCAACCCTTTACTATATTGCTCAAGTAAGGTTTAATGCCCTAGCCTGCTGAAGTGAAGAGAAGAGCTATCTTAACAGAACCAACATAATATCTCAAAACAGGGAGTTCAGAGCACATATTTATAAGACTGGAGTATAGGCTCAAGTGGCTGAAGACTCTATCAACCCAGGGATCTGATGAGAGTGGGTAAAGTTCATGATAAATAGTTTGAAGTTGATGGAAAGAGAGAAGACTTTTATATGAGTCCTAGTTACTGGAACCATTTGCTCAGTTAAGCAACCCATTTTTCTGAAAAAGGGCTATGCCCCCACATAAACAATTGATTATTCAAATAAACTATTTTTGTGAAGTTCCCAAATCAAATGGTGAAGTTATTTATCATGGTCTGATCTTCTTGAGCTAGACTTTCTTTGAGAAAATAATAAATATAAGTTACATTGACATAAGTAGTCTCAGTTTTTGGTTTTGACAGATAAGCTATGGCAATGTCGGTGGTCTTAGTTCTCAAACTTATATGATCAGATTGAGTTTCAGGAAAATCAATTTGCTAGTCATGGAGAAAGAGAATTGGAAAGAACAAGGTAAGGAGATTGGCTAGTATGCTGTTAACAACAGTCCAAGCAAGAAATGATAAACACCTGAATCAAAGCTATAGTAGTGATCACACAGAGGAATAAAGTAGACAGGAATGATATTAAGGAAGAAAATTATAGAATATAGTTCTTTATTGATTTGTAGGTCTTGAGAGAGAGGGAGAGTTCCATTGCACAAACTCTCACTCTGAGTCAGGCACAGAATGAGAATTTTAAAATATGACCGTGTCCACAAGAAGTGGACTAACTCAAGAAAGAGAATTATAAAAGTATTATAAGGAAAATGCTAAAAATATAATTGCAAGGAAAATCCTAAGGCACACATATATAGAGAAATGTAGGTGGCTTTAGTCTACAGATGAAGCTTCCTCAACCCAATCTTAAGATTTGAAGATGGTAGTTGGTAACAGCACAAAGCTTGGAAGGTTTGTGCTCATGTTTTAGACTTGGGAGTAAAAATGAATAATGGGATCATTAATAAAAGTGGAGACCATGTCAGGAGAAATAAATCCGGCCTGGACACCAGGGATGGAGTAGGGAAAGGTGAGAATAATTTAGGTTGGGGCATTTCAAACTTGAGAAGTCTGTGAAATTTCCAAACGTTGACATCCAGTAGCCAGCAGAAAATATAAATCAGTAGCTCTGGAGGGAGGCTGGACCAGCAAAGGGTTTGGAGACCTGCATTTCATGGTCATAGAGATAATTAACATAAACAGGACCATCCAGCAGCAATGTACAGTGTAAGAAGGGAAGATTAAAGATGGAATTCAGAGACATCCAAGAATAGACACAGGAAAAGGAAGTTGCTAATGAAATGAAATGCAATTGTTTGAATGAAAGGAGATTCAGGAAAGAATGATGCCTTCAGACTAAAGAATGAACAGCCACATGCCAAAGAGAAGACATAGTAAGACTGAGTCTGGCTGGCTCACACACCGTGTTCTCCACAGGCTGATCTAATACTTGGTGACCTATGTGAGATTGTGCTGGACAGTGTCCACTGACAGAACTCAGTGTGAGAGGGCCACTCTGGTATGGCTTGGAGAGGGGGCTTCAGGTGAATGGACACCTGGAGAGGGCTTCCATGTGTGATTTGGGAGATTGAATGGGGGGAATAAATCCTCAGGGGAACTCCGCTATTATTGAGTCACAGAGGTAAAGAAAGCATTGTGCAACATGTTGAAGACATTTCATGGACTGCGGGGGGGGAACCCCCCAGCCAGTGCCACTTGTGGGCAGCTGCCAGAGTGGGGACAGCCAGGGCCAAGCCTTTCCCTGTGAGTCTGCACCATTGTGGACTATGGAAGCAGAGAACAAGACCCACCTGGGTACCAGCACTATGCGTGGGCTGCTGCCATAGTGGGGACATCTAGATCCAAGCCTTTCCCCATGAGTCAGTGCCATTCTCAGATTTCCAGGGTAGAGAACAAGCCCTGCCCCCCTGGAGTCAGCACCATGCAGGGGCAGAAGCCAGAGCAGGGACAGCCAGACCCAAGCCTCTTCCTGTGAGTCAGTTCCATTTGTGGACTGCCGGGGGAAAGAACAAGGCCCCACCAAGAAGTACGGTCCTCCTGAGAACCAGTGCAATGCGCAGGCTGCCCCTGGCAGGGGTACAGCCAGATCCCAGCCCCTTCTGGCTCATGCGCTGGCAAACAAGAAGTACCAGTTCTCCCCCTGCCCTGTAAATGAACGGCTGATCCAGAGAAACACAGGCTCTGATGATAGCTATTATGGTGAAACACAATTGGATGCCTGTGGTGCTTTGGTGTTTCACTGACCTTGCAGGTCTAGGGCCAGAGGTCTGATCATCTGTTCAGAAGATAGTGGTACACAGCGTGGCATCTGGGGGAGGGTCTCCTTCTGAGGGTGGTAGCCATTGTTGATCCCCTATAGTCTCGTTTTGAAATCCTGTATCACTTTCATTATTTTGTTGGGTTGAGTTTTATTCTGTTTTGCTTGATTTTGTTATATTCAATGGCATGAGCAGCTATTTCAAAGATAGCAAGATATATTATGGTAGCCGTTTTGTATTTACTATTTTCTTGTTTTGAAGTCCTTTATGGCATTCATTGTTTAGTTTTTACTGTTTCTATTCTATTCTGTTTTGTTTGATTTTTACTATGTCTGAAGGTATCTGCAGCTATTTTGAAGACAACAAAAGGCATGATGGTAACTATTGTTGATTTTGTATTGTTTTGAAGTCCTGTATCACTTACTCTGATTTGTTTTGATTGGTTTTATTCTGTTTTATTTTCCTTGGTTTTATCCTCTTTAAAATTTAAAAAACAAACAAACAAACAAAAAACCATGTTGAAGACATAGAAAGAGTGTTTGCAGCTGAAAGGAGAGTGTTCTGGACGACTCCAGATTGGAAAGAAAGTGTTCAGAACAAGAAGAGCAGTATGTGACCAGAAAGACTTATGTGCATGTCAGTGTCCATGGAAGACAGGTGCATGAGAAAAAATGGATTTATTCATGTTCCCAAATGAAGCCTTAGGAACAATTCTAAAATGAACCATTCTGGTTCCCCTCCTCTATAGTGGAAGCCAGGATGTGTGATGGGGGCTGTATTTGATGCAGATTTCATGGAATAGATGAGATGAACTGCATTTTTGACTCTCGCTTGTGTGGCAGTAGACTCAAGATGGTACAGATTTGAGAGTGGAGAGGGAAAGAAAAGTCAGTAGATGTGAAGGGCACAGGTTATTCTTCATTCTCTCCCTCAGCCTCACTCTACTATCTTGCTTTGTCTTTCTCTGCCCTCCACATGCCTCGAAAAACTTGAGAGGTTACATCACCTGAATTCTTTATTACTTTGCTTTCAATGAGGTCCAGACAATAGGAGGCACTAGCGAGCAGTTAGAGGGGGGAAAAAGAGAGCACTTGCGTTATTCCTCAGCATATACATTGCCTTCTGTAGTGCTCAGGTGGCTGAATTCCTCTAAGACCACAGTGCTTCCACAGTTGAAGCTACCAGCCTGGCTCCAGTGAAAGCATTTTAATCTTTAAACCTAGAGATAAGCACAATTCCTGTTATTGGTGCTCTACCATCCTTTGGCTTCCTAATTCAGTCCATATCTCTATGAAATAGATGATCATAGTATATATTTCATTTTTTAGTCTGTTGCATGTATCACTCTTTCCTTTCCTGAGTTGACCCTGATGATAGAGAACAAAGAGCAAAGAGATTTTTGGACATGACAGAGAACAGGAAATAATACTAAAATCTGACCAAAGAGAACCACAGATTTAAAGATCCACCAAAATAAAATGGAGGTCGAATGAATCATAGAGTCGCATGAGTATCTGCTATGTGTTAGGTACTCTGGTATAAAGAACTTTATATGTATCACACTTAAATATCACCAAAATTCCCTAAATTGTATGATAACTACTTAATTTTAGAGTTCAGGGAGCTATGACTTAGAGTGGTTGAGTGATTTCTTATGGTCACTAGTAATTAGAAGAGCTGATATTTGAATCCAGAATCATTTGGCTCCCAAATCCAACCTCTTAATTATGCATTGTACTTATTTCTTATTGCAGAAACCAAGAGCTATAGTTTATAGCTCCCTTTGCATATTTTAAAATTTACCTCACGGCATGCTTAGCTATTTTAAAGGGGAAAGATAGAGGGCAAATATTTTGGAGATATTTAGCGAATTTACTGAGTGTTGCTGAACCCAATATTGGAAAGCTACATTGAGGACAGCTGGCATCCTGTGTGTCACTTCCTTCTCTCAAAACTGGGCAACTTCCTTTGCTCCTCCAAGTACCATGCAGCTTTCTTTGCCTTACTTCTCTGCTATCAAACCGCAGCTACCTTTCCAGGGTCCTCACTCAATATGCTGCTATCAGATAGACTGACTCTCTGTGATGCATTTGTTTCTTCATGAAGTTGCCACTGTTCCACTCTTTTGCTCAAACTCCTCCTGAGCCTTTTGGCTTACTTGCAAGATACCTTCAGATACCGTCTTCAGACCAATTTTTTCTTGTTAGCCAACCACAAGTTCTCATCTCTCCTTCCTCTGAAGATTGACCACTTTACTTATGCTGTCTTTGTTACACATGTCATAGGCTGTTAGGGATATTAGTTATCTGTGTTCAGTTATTGTTCTCTCTTATTAGATATTAGTGGCCAAGATGATAGGGGAATACAGAGTAAGAGCAAACATAAGCATATGTGTGTGTAGGTGGGCATTTTATTTTAGGCTGATGATAAGTACTTTGAACACTTAAAATAATGCAAGTTCACCTATAGTTGAGGGATACAGGGTGACTTCTAGAAAAAAAAATGTCATTGGGGATATACCTGGAAGTTTGGCTGGGCTGTTAGTCAGAAACACATTCTATGAAGAGTCTATGAAGCAGCAGTAGCATTAAAATATTCTTTCACTGTGCTACCCTGTGTCTCCTGGGTTTAACTGTACTAACGCTAATGGCATTAAATGATGAGGAAGAAGTAGAAAGTAGTAGAGGTGAACCTTATGATCATATCCGACTGATTAGAAAATGTTTGTAGTAAGAAGTGACAGAAGTAAGATAGATGACAAGAGGCTCTTGGCAAACTTCCAGTCACACGCACACAAAAAAGATGAAAATAAAAACAAAACAAAAATCTTGGCAACCCAACAGACCTGTTTGAGAGGGGATGCCAGAGTTCAGTAGGAAAGTGACAGAGATGCCACTGAGCATGAAAAGTCAGATGGCCTTAAACCTAAGAAAACAGGCATACAACATCTGCTAAGAAGAAAGGAAGTGAAAAGGAGAAAAAGGAAAGGAAAGGAA
>RJWT010041175.1:0-12367 GCA_004365215.1 Cuniculus paca
GAATGGGTTAGCAGCAAGGATATTCGGTCATATCCCTAACCTGATACTGATAAATGAAGCAGCTTTGGGAAACTTCCTTGCTCTCTTTAGGACTTAATATACTCTATAAAAGGAGAACATCACAATTCCTTTTAACGCCAAAACTCTCTACTCTCTGGCCTAAACTGAGTGCCATGTTTTCTGGAGTTTTGAATGTAGATTGCTAGCTTCCTACGATAAAACCTCCTGAGCAGAGCGCGTGCCGGCCAATCATGCTGATGGGAAGCGCAGCCTGCGCCTCTGGGGGCTGTAAAAGGGCAGGGCTTATAAATTCCTATCAGGAAAAGATAGAAAAGAACAAAAGAAAAGCCAACAGGGATGAATTGATGGAAGATTATCCTAAAATATCTGGAAACAACAGTCCTGGGGAAGTTCTGTGAGTAGGGCTGGTTATGTCATGAGCAAGGCTCGATGCAAAATGAAAACGTGGGGGGGCTTTGTCCAAAAATGGAGAATTTCAAAATGGCAACCGCAGAGCATTAAACCAAACACAGAACCTTTCAAGTACCAAGCTCTGTGCAACATAAGGACCACACAGCTATGAAGTGGCCCTGTCCCCGGACCTGGCTAGTTGGGATTGATCTTGTTTTTCAGGGTTTGAAATCACAGTAACCTCCCCTCTGTGGGTTCCCTGGATCTGCAGCGCTAACTTCAAGTCAAGTCTGCTTTTCATTCAGTGCTATGTTTCTTGCTTGCTTGCTTTTTTTTTTTTTAACAGTACTGCTAGCTGTATAAATATTTTACAGTTCCCCTATGAAAAGTTTCCAAGAGGCCCATGTTAAGGGAAAAAAAAAAATCTTTGAAAGGATTTTTTCCATAGCAATTAAAACCTTTCAAAGCACCGAGGGCTCCCCAGTCCCACTTTAGTGCAACAAACCTTTATTTTTTAAATTTATTTATTTATTGCCTAGTTTAGATGGCTCTGGGTCTGAGAGTAAGCCAGTCTCTTTGTTTGGTGACTTTGTGGGTTTCCCATAGACATTTGGAATTCAGTTTCATTAGATACATGACAGAGCTATGGATAGAACTGGTGGAGGGTTTATAAATGCTACGATCAGGAACTCTAGCCCCTATTTCCTGTATCTCATTTACAGGGGTAAAATGACTATAAATCAACCTAAAGCTCATTTTGGCTTCCTAGATGAAGTCAAATGTACACTCTGACTTATGCATATACCATTTTTAGTTAACGCACCAATAAAAATAATTGTGCAAGCCTAAATTTGGAAGCGTTCCCAGCGTTTATGACAAAACTTAATAAAGCCAGGCGCATTGGATGTAATATGGGAATTTTATTGAAATGAAATTAGTCCATCATGTAAGCTTCACATTTTCCTCAGATTTCTTGGACTTCATATGAGATCCCTCCTGGGGGCCCTAATAGGGTCTTGCAAAAATTCAAGTGCGGTCTGCGGAGACGCAGGACTCCGGCGAAGACTCCGCAGTCTGTAGCAGGGTGTACCCTGCGTTTTCACGCGGCAAACCCCACACACTTTTGCAAGCGTGTCCCTTCTCCCTTAACCCCAGGCTCTGAGCAGCAGACGTATTGTTGTGGTTTTACTCAAAACATGGGACTCCTCGAGAAGCTTGAGTGGGGTTCATTTGAAATTCTAGTAACAGTGGTATGCGCCAGAAACCTAGTATGTAATTTCCCTGGGGATCTGTGTGGCAGCGGCCATTGTGTATGTCCATAGAGTTTGGTTGCCTGACTGTGTTTAAGGAAGAAACCCAGGGGGCTGTGGGATGCTTTTTTGGCGGCTCAGAGGAGGAGGCAACATTTACATCTTTGGAATTTAGGGCTGAGAGTGGTGGTCTGGAGATAAGATTTGAATAAAAGAATTCAGGCTCGGATATGAGCAATACTTCATTCACAGTGGTTCTCAAACTTTAATGACTACATAAACACTTTCTGAGGTTCCTGTTTAAAACAAATATACCTAGGCTCTACCTCAAGAAATTTTAATCCATATCTAATCATACCCATAGCTGGACCTAGGAATCTGCATTTTAAATAATATCCCAGATTACTTTGAGGCAAGTGGTTTTAGGAGTACAGTTTTCAGTGGCAGCAAACTTCAAGCACTTAATAAAAGTTTAGTTTTGATATGCAAGGTTTTCCAGCCTAACTACTTCGTTGAGTTTGGAACACTATCTAGGCAGGTGTCTAGCCTATTTAAAAAAAAGACAAAAAACCCTCAAGGAATAGGTGTTCCATATCTTCATTTTATAGCCTGTTTCAGTGCTCAATTACCATTGCTATTAAGATTTTTTTCCTTAGATCTATACAAATTCCTCTCACTGAAATTTGAGGCCATTTTCTCCTGTTTCTTCCTCAGAAAGGACAGAGAATAGTTGGATGCTTTCCTGATAATTCTGCATATTTTTAAAGGAAGTTAGAGTTATTTTTCCCATTAATGTACACAGCAGACAGATTTGCTCATGGCCCAGGGGCCAGTTTTCATCGTAAGGCTCCAAACTGGTAGGGCCAGCAATGGCTGTACTAGATTGGCATTGTGATAGGCACTTCCTCAAAGCCATTTGACAGGACACGGGATTTAAGAAACTATTTTTGAACACTGACATTACCATTTCCACAGTTCAATCAGAAAAAGTAATTTTTTCTTTCATCTTCTCTTCCACTCAATACTTTCCCTCATTTTCCCTATGCCTCTCATTAATAGACGATATAACCATCCCTGACTTGAACTGGGAAATTAAGAGAGAAAGCAGGCAATGCCTTTGCCTTTTGGTGACAGCCTTTGATGTGTCTTCCTTGCATTTGCATTTTGTGTAATCACCTTTCTCTGAGTGTAGGCAAGACCTGCGATATGATTCTATCAATAACCAATAAGGATAATTCTGTTATGTTCCAGCATGTGTCATAAGCCACATGATATAAATTGTATTTTCAACACACAGTTCTGTCTTGCTAGCAAACATTGCCCCAGCAACTCTCCTTGCTGGCTAATGTGGTGAGGGGCTATGTTGGGAAAGCCCAAAAGGCAAGACCCATGTAGTCTCTGGGAACTGAGCAGTGTCTCCAACTAGCAGCCAGCAGTACACTGGGCCCTCAATGCAACTGCAAGGAAATCAACTCTGTTGCCATCCCAAATGGGCTTGGCAGTGGATTCTTCCCCAATAAGCCTGTCATGAGGGTGCAAGCAGGTTGTGGAAGCATAAGGCCATCTGCTCAAGGTCACAAACTATTAAATGAATTTTCCAGCCAGGTATGGTGCCACATGCTTATAATCCTAGCACTTTGGAATGCTGAGGCAGGAAGATTGCCTGTTCAAGCCTGGCCTGAGTAATTTAGTGACTTAACAAAACCTTGTCTCAGTTTAAAAATAAAGATTGTCTGGGGATGGGCCAGGAAGATAGCTCAGTGGCATAAGCTCCTACCTGGCAAGTGCAAAGTCCTGAGTTTGATTCCTGGTACCAACAACAACAACAACAACAAAGATGATTGGCTGGGGATATATCTCAGTAGAAAGCCTCTAGGATCAATCTCTTCAATCCCTAGCACTGAAAAAAAAATTTTTCTAAAAAAAAAAAGTTAAAGGCAAATAAGTCTTCCAGCTTTTTGGTATGCAATTACATCCAATTGTATTTCCATATATGAAAACTGAGGATGGCATGAGTCTCAATAGCCTTTAGAGACAGCCTGCATAAATTTATTGTAAAGATATTTTACTAATGATAATAATAAGGGCCAAGTAGACTGAAGCAAATATTTCTGTAATTCTATAAAATTGCAAACCCTAAGTAGGATTTCCACAAGTCTCTTCACTGTTGGCAACTTGTTTGCAATACTGGCTCTGTTTTATTGGGTTTTTCATCATATGCTCAGCTTTACTAAATTTTTTTTGCAAATCTAGAAACAAAAGACTGAGCTTGGGATGGTCAGTGGAAGCACATTTTGTGGCTCTCTTAGGTCATGCTGTATTCATGCATCCTGGAATGGTTTTAAATTTCCTTTTGAAATACCAGCACATCTCAAGCTCGTAGGAAGCCTATGATTTACTTTTTTTCTGTAGGTCTTAAATTTAATCAAGCATTCCCAAATTCTTCTTTCAGCGTCTCTGTTTCCTTTGGCCTTGAGAACCCCATCCAGCTTCAGCTGACATGTTTTCAGTGAGTGCTAGGGGGTAATTGCTAGTGTCTTCACTTTACAGATCGGAAAAAAAACTGAGACTCAAAAAAGCTAAACTGTCTGTGGTTAAACAATTAGAAATAACAGATGAGGGATTTGGACTCATACTATTCTGTTCCATGCTCAAGGCCCTGTTTATTATACTGAACTGAATGCTATGTATTTCCTCCAAAAGGTTCTTAATGAGAAATGAGAAAAAGATGGACCATGTTTTCCCTCTACTCCTCATTCTTAAATATGTAGAAAAATAAGTGGTATTTAAATTTGCTAGATAATGTGGCCCCAAATTGTGGTTTTTCAGCTCTCTCTTTTCAATGTCACCTGCCCAGAGTGCCTCTATGATAAATCACTCTGCTGGAGACTTCATTTTTTGTATTTAAATTTTTTTTAATCTTCATAAATTCCATTCGGATTTTGTCACTGCATTATGAGAACAGCATTATGGGGGGAGGCAGAGACAGCCATGCGAGTAAAGCTTCCTTTCTTTATTCTTCCAGGTAGAGACAGAGATTGCCAGCGAGGCAAAAAGGATTTGAGGGAATGGGGAGCCCCATGTGTACCGTGGCTCTCCCCAGAGAGGGCAAGTCTCAGCCCTGAAGTGGAGGCGCTTGTCCTAGAACATTTGTAACCAGACACCACACCACTCAGAGCAGCAACTGAACTTTTAGCCTCCTCTGAGCAAACATTTTTTAGAAATTCCTAAATAAAACAATGTAAAAGCCCCTTATGCCCACCCCTACTTTTGCTCTGTTCCTCCTTCTAGTAGAATTACCTGCCCTCCACCCTTGGCAGTCTCCTGGGGGGAGGTCTCTAAGGGCTGAACCTCTTGTGCCTGGACGATTGAAACCACTCTTTCCTCTCACTCAGAACCAGTTTGGGGGACCAGGGAGAGTTGTAGAGAGGCCAGTAACAGCAGCAGGAGAAGAATAAAGCTTTATTTTTTAATCTCTCATTCTTGCAAAGAATAATGTAATTAGAACCCTATAAACTCATTTGCTAGCTGGCGGATCTCATGGGTGCATCCAAAACCATGTTCATTGTTTCACCTCGTGGTATTCATTTATTCAGTTACTGGCTCCTCACACCAGTGTAAGCACTGGGGGTGTAACTATCAAGTTGGTACCTCAAAGCCTAAGTGGGTCAGTGGAGGAGTCAGATACCTGAATATGTTATTGTAATCTGGAATAATAAAATATGTAGGAATATATAAGTGGTCAACCCAAGGCCACGTATAAAGTTATTTATTGCTTCATGACAAATGACCCCAAACTTAACAGTTTAAAACAGCAAATACTTGTTATCTCACACACATTTTGAGGGTCATGAGCTTACTGGATCATTCTGACTCACAGTCCATCATGAGATTGCTGTCAAAATGTGGGCCAGTGCTGCCAGCATCTGAAGGCTTGGGTGGGACTCTAGGGTCCTCTCCCCAGTATTGGCATCAGTGCCTCACCACATAAGTCTTCCTTTGGGCTGCTCACAACATGACAGCCATCTGCCCTCTACCACCTAGAATGCAGTTAAAGAGACAGACAAGACAGATGCCAGCATGTATTTTATAACTTGTCCTCAGAAGTGACTTACCATCAATTCTGTTGTATTCTGATGGAGATAAAGGGAATCATACTGTGATGAACTTCAGTTTTTCATTGAGACAATGTAGGAGGCAACTACACAAAGACATTAATGCTGAGAGGGGGTTCAATGGGGGCCATTAAGTTGACTTGCTACTACAGCCAGTCAAGGAACATCAGAGAAGGCCCCAACAGAAACCAAAACTACAAGGACAAAATTTGAACCCCACTGTCCTTCTATACCTCATGGAAAGTCATAAATGTTCTCTAACTTACTAACAGGGATGGGTTCTCTCCTGACACAATCACTTTTCTTTTCTGGATGCTTCTAGGTGCTCCCAGATTAGGCTATCCTCTAAAAGTCTGTCAGTTGCTGAGCCAAGAGGAACATGCAAATAGAGTATAATAAACTCGACCGATCTGACCCCAGCACGAAGAGCTTATTCGGATTCCACTAAGACCTCTGGCATATATCAAACAATAAGCTATCTGGCTCATAAATATGGATGTGTATTATCTCCACTTATGCAATATGAAGACCAAGGTGATGCCAGCCAAAACATCAGTATCCAGAATGACCAACCAAAATTATTAATATCCAGAAATGTGAATTCAATAAGACTTATTTTTATCTTGATTTATTGGTGATCTTCTGAGTATTTGAAGACCAGGGATGGCTAGATTTTTCAATGAAATAGGATCTTCATATATTTGCTCATTGTAATAATAATGTCAAAATGGAAACAGAAATCTACAAGAATCATAGTTTATGACTCTTTATCACTAATTGACATTTTAAATGTCATTTATAGCTCTGACAAAAATTGATAATTCTAAATTTGATATTCTCTATATCAAAATAAATGAGAAGGAAATTAGTAAGTCTGAATTTTTAAATTCTTCTGTTGCTTGGATCTGAGTAAATGAGCCAAGATCTCTAGGTCCCAGAGCAGAGAAGAGACCACGGGAAAGTAGAAGCTCTTCTGTGTCAAACAGTGGTCCTAGGAGTAGGAGCACCGGAACTACCAGCAGAATATGAATATGAATACCTGAAATACTACTACCAGAGTATGTGTGTCTGAAGTGCGAGAGAAGTAAGAATACCTGAATTACTAGCAGAGTAGAAGCACCCTACACACTAACTGAGTGGGAAAGCCTGCAGCAGTACCAGACTATGAATGCCTGAGCTACTAGGAAACTTGGAGTACCTGAACTACAAGCAGAGCAGGAATACCTGAAGCACTTGCAAAATAGGAGTTCATGAAATACTTCCAAAGTAAAAATACCTGAAGCAGAGTATGAGTACCTGAAGACTCAAGGATATCCTCTTTTTGTTCATAAGCCTCAACTGCTTTATTTTCTATAACTCTCAACTTTCTTGCAACATCCAGTGCTAGGCAGACTTTTAAACACTTTTTCTTCTACTTTTCATTTTTAGGAGATTATCAGTGACAAAAGTAATCTTACTGTGATGATCTTTAATTTTTCTCAATTCCACCTATTTTAATTCCACACTAGTTTACTCTGACCTTGGAATTAGTATTAGTGGTTTTCCAATAAATGATTTGAAAATGTAAGACAACTGAATACAAAATATCACAGAGTCCAACTGAAACATGAGCTTACATTGAGAAAAAATATGGAAATACATGATGTGAAATGTGGCTACTTCAAGTATCTAACACTACGCAGAATCTGCTTGTTCATTTGTGTAAGATTTGGGCATGGGGATATAGGTATGTAAAAGAACACTCAGGGAATGATGGTATTATCTCATGTAACTCACAGTATTGTGGCCCAAGATTAAATTGTAACTTTAAAATGACTCAATGTCTTCCTGGAACTCTAGAAACTTCCCTTTGTCTGTGACTACAGGTCATAAAATACATTCCTATAAAAGATACAATGTACAGAAGGTTAATAGTGCTTAAGTTTGGGTGTTACACACCAAATTGTTTAAGTTTCCAAATTATTATATTGAATATTCATAGCTTTGTGTCAGCATTAAGTTTTCATATCCCAAATTGCTAAATGATTATTTTCCTTAATCATCTGTTTCTTTTAAATGTCCTTAATTACATGAAAGATATTCATCACACATCGGATCTCACTCTGCAGCAAGTCTTTTCTCTGGAATGTAACTTCTTTTCTGTCTATGCTTATACCCTCTTCCCCCTTCCAACTGTGCTGTTGAACAGAAGGAAGAAGCTGCTGAATTTTTTCCCTGTGTTTTTAGTGAAAGGGATAGAGGTCAGATACATCATTGACAGGCTATTTAAATGGCTGGTTTTTTGAGTGTTGCTGTTCTCCTTTCCTCACAGCGTGTCTTAGGATGTTTTCTGTTACAATAACAAAATACCTGAAGCTAGGTAACTTATTGAGAAAATTCTTTTATTTAGCTCACAGATTTGCAGGCCAGAAGTCCAAAAAGCATGGTGCCAGCTGTTGTGAAGAGCATCTAGCTACATCATGAGTTCCAAGCTTCTGACACATAAAGCTTTGGGGAACAAGCCACATTCAAATGCTGTAACTGCTCCTGTGGAAGAAAGGAATCGCATATTGCTGTCCCATAGGCTGAGATAAAGAAGGCACAGGCAGCAGAGAAAAAGGAGTCACTGACGCTCTTGGGTCTTCTACTTGGTCAGTTGCGGTTCCTCTTCTGTTCCCACCCGACTTCGTCTCTAGGAAGGGAACATTAAATTCTGTTCTGAAGCTGGTTTGTACTTGCTCATAAGAATGAGTTGATAAATCTTTGGGAAACTTTCTGATCAGTTGTTAAACAGAGTTAGTATTAAAACTCAAATTATATCAGCTGACAAAGAATATTCAAAACCAAGCAAATAGTACTCAAAATTTATTACTTTCTAGGTTTTTATATTTTGCTGTTACCTGTGTTTTAAAGTGATCTATAATGGGAGTATTTAAACTGTAAACACCAGAAGACACTGCAAATGAGGGCTTCTTCCCACGACAGAACAAGGTGTTAAACATTTCCCAGCATTTCACTAAAAGCATCTTTCTTTAATCCCAACTTTTGTGATACTTTAGCCAAACTAGCCAGGTTTAAACTGAAGCTTTGCCAATTACTGTCTGTATAACTTGGACACATTATTTAATTTTTCTGGGCCTTAGTTTCATCATCTCTACTGGGGATGAAGTAGAACCTACTATGAGGATTAAAGGTTAATACTTTTTTAAAGCACTTTGGAGCAGTGTCTGAAAACTAGTAAGTGCTACGTATCTATGAAATAAAATAAATATTATTCTAATAACTGCTGTCCCCCTCCTTGATTCTATCTCATTTGTTTCTCTCTTCTCAAAATCAATTCTACTCTTCTTCCATGAATAAAATATCTAGTTTTTGTTGGATATGTGACTATCCCAAATACAAACTAGATATCTCAGCCTGCCATGAATAAATTCTGATCAAGGGAATATCAACAGCTCATTATATAGTAGCCTCCAGTAGTCAATCTTTAAATAAAAATTTTGCCACCATTTGTTTTTACTCAACTTCCATCCTGATCTCTGAAATCTGTATATGATGCCTGGAGCTCTGGCCACCATACTAGACCAAATGAGAAAAAAAAAAATGCATGCTCTAAGGATAATAGTAAATTGAGCAAAGAAATGTGAAAAGTATCAGTCTTATTTGATAGCAAAATAGATACATGCATATATGGCTAAAATATATTCATGATTAGAATGAGGATAATGATATACAGATTCAAATCATAGAAATAAAATTAAGGTATAATCTTGTTTCCAGATTCACAAGATCAATCTACTATAGTTAATGTTCTTGAATTTCTAGAAAATTCTTTCTTCCGCTATCTGTGTATTTGTAATAAACCCCCATTAAAGGAGTTAATATAATTGACTCTTCCTTGCAACCAACACTGAAACTAGCTGACCTCAATGGTTTGTAAAACAACTATGAAGATATAATTCTACTTGCCTATAAGTACTTCATGTATTAATATTTTCTTACACAGATAAACTAGAACCACAGGTTTTCTTTTTTGTAAATGTCCTACATACTTGTGTAGTGTTTAAATATCAAGCTGCAGTCTAAGTGACCATCTATCACTTTCCCATCTTGAAAAGCCTCTAAACTTTATTTTACACTACCTAGATTTTTCTGTATTATTAGTGATCAATGTTGTTCTCTGAAAAATTAAGTAAACAGAGATTGCTTCTCCTCCAATTTGTGTTGCTTGTTTCCTTATGAGTTCAGACTTTCCTTTCATCTCATTACAATTTGCCAATAACATGTAATATTTTCCTGAAGATGATGCTAAACAATTAGCCAGTTAATCAGTGACAATGATTTTATTGGTAATGGGTATTAGTTGATTCTAAGTTCCATTACTGATGTGGAAGTTTTAAACTGGCTGTTCCAGTTACATCAAATGAAAATTTAATATTTGTGGAAAATTTAATGCATCAAGTAAGGTGGTGAGAAACAGAAAAAAGAAAGAAATTGAAAGAATATTTGAGAGCTTGAAGGATTACTTTGTGGAAAAATGGGCAGGAATAAAGACAGTACCAGTAATAACTGTAACACTGATATCACATCTTCATTAGCAAATAAACTGTAAAATCTCAGTGTATATTTCTCACTCAGATTTCAATTAGTGTTTGAGGAAAAGGAGGTGATGCTTTGTTCCATGAAGTCACTAAGGAAGTCAGGCTAATGAGAGCACTAATGTTTTCACGGCTTGACCTTTACCTTACCTTGAGCCTCACATTTTGTCAGCAGATAGGGCAAAAGAGTAAGTGGAGACACAGACAATTCTCCACTCGTGATGGTTTAACTTAATGATTCTCCAACTTTACCATGATGTGAAGGCCATATATTCAGTACTCAGTAGTCACAGGTATGTGAAATGTCCAATCTTACTGGGCAAGCAACCTTCCCTGGAGTGAGAAAAATTCTGGAATAGACCCTAGATCTACTTTGTGGGAGAAACGTCCTTGTTTACTGTTCTTCAGGTTTCCTGGTTCCACCATCTAGAGAAATTTCTCAGTTTTTTACTCCATGACCACTTCTAATACAGGTGAAAGAAAGAATGCTTCTATTGGAGGCTGATGGTTTTCAGAGCTCATCTCTGCAGAAAAACTTGGATGCCCAAAACTTATTTTGAAATTCAAAGGCTTGTTTCACTCCAAGCTTATGGTTTCTTTGGCAGTAGAGTTCCTTCAAAAACTGAGTAGATTTCAGACCTATTTGCTTGCACACATGTTTTTTTCCTACTCATAATTCTCAGGCTTGATCTGTTTTTGGTGTCTAGTCTTCATGCTATGCTCCCTATCTCCTGCCTTGAGGCTATCTTAGCATAGATAGATTTCACTCTTGATGTGATCTTAACTACAAGGCTGAGTTTTATTCAATCTTACTTCTTGTTCTTTTCATTTTGGAAGCAGTCAATTTTTCCAACTTTTCAACACCTCTAATTTCTGACATTCAGTTTTATTTTTGCTTGAAAATCAGCCAATTCTTGCCCGAGTTCATCTACATTTTTGCAAATTGCTACTAACATTCTATTTTTCAATTCCTTCCCCTAGAGCTAAAGAGTCAGTATACAGTTAGACTGTTTTCTGAGTTATATTAAAAGGCAGTTATATCAAAGGCTTTACCGCTGTCTAATGTAGATCTTTATCTTTCCAGCCTCTATAGTCAATTTCTTTGTCATTCCCGTCTTCATTGCTTAGCCATGCTATGCATTTTAGGTTTTGTTATGGCGATATTCCAGCTAGAATTAGGGAAACTTTAGCTGTTACAAAGATAAACCTTGAAATATCAATGGTGTAATACAATAGACATTATTTCTCATTCAATAAAATCTATTTAGTGAGAAATTCTACTCCCTGCCAGCCATTCAGGGACATCAGCTGTATTCTAATTCAGCATATGACTTTCAGGTTATACTGTGCACCACCAGCCAGATAACTGATGGAGAGAAAGAGAATATGGAGAATCTGGTGGGAAGAAGTCATGGACTAGACTTCAAAGTGGAATAGAGACATAGAGATAGATACTTTACTTTGATTCCACCTGTTAGCTAAAACTTAGTAAGGTCACGCCTTGCTCAAAAGCGCGATTAAAAGATACAGTACAACTATATGCCGAAAAGAAAAGAACAATGGATGAAAACAGTCCCTTCCACAAACTAGAACTATGTGCAATAACATGCCACACAAGAGATGACAAGGGTATCACCCATATTCCAACACAGCCTGGGCACTGAAGCTCTCCAGCACTCCAGCGTCAGAATGGAATGCTAGCGTAACATCTGCTCCTGAAGAGCTAACATTTTCGCTAATTCACTCTATGCACAGCTGAAATGGTCTTGGTATCTTTAACTCCCTAGCTCCCTAACTGAAGCAGAGAGCAGATTGGTTGAGCTTAGATCATGTGCCAGTTTTCTTATTGTACAAAGGACTGGGAAAAACAGCTATGTGTTTTCAACTTATACAGGAAGCAGCAAATTTTCCCCCCAGTTATAACTCATAAAGGGAAGAAATTCTCCAAGTAAAGGTGGGAAATCAATCTAACTCAAAGGAATCAATTTAATCATGAAAGTTTCAGAAAAAAACT
>RJWT010041176.1:0-12376 GCA_004365215.1 Cuniculus paca
GGGTATGTGTCCCTTATCTAGGATGACTTTCCTGTCTTCAGTGTTAGCAAACTTCATTTTCTATGGGCTTGACTTAGGAGGAAAAGGTAGGAACAGTCTAGAGTCCTTTCTGATTTTACATGCCTCTATAAGGAAAGTACAAAATGAAGAAAATGATTAGAAGTAAAGCCAAAGAATGGAAACTGAAGGAGAACAGGCTTGACATTTCCTCTAGAGTGTAGAGGAGGATCAGAACCAGTTTGTCTCAGTGAAACCTCGCTTCCAAGTCTTAGAGACCGGCCACCAGCCTAACACCATTTAAATGGTGGAAGAAGTCCCAGTTTTATTGTAGGCATGTATATTTTCTAGGTCTGGGCTAGTTTTCATTTAAGAACTACTTTACAGAAGTTTGTATTAAAGTCTACTAAGATTTCTCTCTAGCACTATTGTCTAAATACTGTCAAGCAAGGAGTACCAGTAAATTTAGCCACTAATTTAAATGCAACATGTACAAGAACAAAATAATAAAAATGTCCCATTAAAGAAATATCATAACCTTCCCATGTTTTAACTTAGATTTATCACCATTTTAACAAAACTATATAAAAGACAAGGCAATTAAAAACAATGGGCAAAAACAGATCACAAGCAATTATCACAAGTAATTATAAGCAACTGACAGAGACAGCAAAATTTGAAGCATAAAAATGTGTTACCTAAATGAGTTCCAGTCCAGAGTCTATGAAACAAAAAGCCTACTCTTACCTCCATCCAGCAATCTTGGTGGGACCTCCAAATGATATAGGGGAATGAAACTCCCAACCTACTAGATGTTCGGCATGTGTTCGTGTTCTCTAAAATCGAAGAATGAATTTTAGGAACAATGGAGGTTATCAGCAGGATATATTTATTGAGAGAAAGAAAGCTTCTGTCTGAGAGAGACAGAAGGGGTCCCGAGTGGGTTGCCTAGAGTTCAGTCTTCAATCTCTTCTGTATCTAGGCTTATTTTTCAAATTCCTAAGCACACTCACAGATCTCATATTTTATGCATATAAAATGTGCTAAATAGAAATAATTATGTACGTAGATTCATTAATGAAAGCTAGCAGAATTCTACCATATCTTGCTTTTAAAATATGCTCTGATCTCATCTTTTCAAGAAAGGTCCATCTTCAAGAGGTGCCACAACATGAGATCTGGTCTGCCTTGGTGACTGTGTTTGCAGCTCGGTCTTGACTAATCACAAGAAAGTGGAATGACAAAGAAGGTCGAATTATAAAAGGTGCCATTACCAAGTTTGTTAGTGCAGGATTCTCACAATGTTCAGTTCTTAGTCACTGAGATATAGGTGGAGAATGAGGTTCCCTCTATACAAGATTATTACATTTCCTTCCACAACATTCTCTCACCAATGGTTAAAACACTATTTGTGTGTTCCATGATTGTCTTAGTTACTTTTCTCATTGCTGAGAGGAAATACCTGACATCCAAAGTGAAAGAAGAAAAGGTTTATTTTGGCTCACAATTTATAGAGGTTTCAGTCCACAGTTGGCTGGCTCCAAGGTAGGATGGCATGGCAGAGGGGCATCACAGAGGGGAAACAGTTCAAGGCAAAGCAGGGCAGGCAGAGGGCAGCAAGCAAGTGGCAAGCACAAGGCATCAAGCAGCAAGCAACAGCAACAGCAGCAGCCCTCTTTCCATCTTCCATAATTTTACTCAGGCTACCCACCCTTAGGGGTAGCACCCTTAGGGTGGGTAGCACTCACACCCTTAATCCTGGTATCACACCATGAATCAGCCCCAGCATCACATCCTTGATCCCAGTATCATGCACTCTAGATTCAGCCACCTCTCAACCACTGCCTGAGGCTTCAGGGAAACATTCAGTTACAAGCTCTAATGGTGACCTAACCCTTACTTGTTTCAAACATCAGATTTACATGGTTATTATGTTTTCAAGTGGAATGTCCCCCAAAGGTCTCAAGTGACTATAGGAGGGACTTTTGGAAGGTGATTAGGTCTTGGGGGTGTTATCCTTATCATCAGATTACCCTTTATAAGTTCATAGCTAAATGTGTGCTTTGGAGATAGGGTGTGGTTAGAAGTGATGTATCACTGAGGTCATGCCTTTGGAGCGTGTATCTTTGGATTGTATATCTCCTCACCAGCTCCTCCACTCTATTCTGTGATCCTTGGCTGCCATGAGTTGAGCAGTTTTCCTCTACCAGGCCCTTCCACCATGATTTTTCTGCCTTGGAGCCAGCAGACCATGGACTGAATCCCTTGAACAGTATACCATAATAAACTTTGCCTCCTTTAAATTGTGGATGTTGATTGTTGCATCCAGCAGTGGAAAACTTGACTAATACAAATGACTTTCAATGTTTCTCTGCTTAGTCAATTTCTAGAAGATTACTACTAGGTTTCTGAAGGCCCTCATAATCCTTCCATCTTTCTTCTTTATTATTATTCATGTTTTTCTTTTTCTTTTGTTTTTCTAAGATGTAGTCACTTGTTACTTTCACTCCTTCTTTAGAAACAGATTTTAATGTCCCATTAAAATTACAGCTAAAACTTTACCACATCAAATAAGCTTTTTTCTTTTTCCTTTTTTTTTCTTTCTCTTCATAAAATAATCAGTAAATTTCATTAAGAAGGAAAGAATAAAGAGAAACAAAAGATTGGTCTTTCTTAAACTTCTGTAATTTTTAAAGAACTTAAGCTTTACACAGAGGAGAAAATGGAAGTCATTTTAGCAATACTAGCAAGTAAATAACTAGAAAATTTCTATTTTAGCTACAAAATATCTAGATTAGGAAAGTCTAGAGAGATAAAATATATCAGTGGTTTCCTGAAGTGGTAAATAGGAGCAGGGATGAAGTAGAAACAAGCATGAGGGAGATTTTTGAGTGGCTAGGAAGTTCTGAAACTGAATTGTGGTAATTGTTGCCCATTTCTATAAATTTGCTAACATTATTGAACTGTATACTTAATATGGTGACAACGTCAATCACATCTGAACAAAGCTAGTAGAATACTAAGTTATGGAGAGGTAATTCAAATTGTGGGAGAGAACTTGGATAGAAAGCTAAAGCAATATTATGAGAGGGAAGAAACTCACTTGTCTCTGAAAATGGAAGAGACATAAGAGAACTTGAGCATACGGAGTCTATACAAGACATGTTGATAAAAAGTAGGGGGCAAGAAAAGCGCAATACAAAGTACAGTATTCATTTTCTTATTAAGCATCAAAGTGACTGGTGGTGAATTCATTAAAATTCATTTAAAAATACATTAGAATCAGGAACACAGCATGCAGAAGGATGCTTTCACGGGGTCAGGGTTAGGGTTTAACGTTTGCTTGGTCCGCGGTGTCAGTGAAGTATCCATGCTGAGATGTCTGGAGCGACATTAACTATAGATCTGTGACTTGGTGGAGGAGTGGGGTGAGGTGGAGGCCTCCAGTGTCAGAAGACAAAAATGCAAATGAAGTTCTGTGAGAGGGCGAAATGAGGCTGAAGAGTGTGGAGCCGGTGAGAGATGAGTTCTCAAGTCGAAAATATAAGAGACAAAAGAAATTCATAAAAAGCCTAAAAGTGGAAACACAGGCTTTACTAGCTGAGGCTTACAATGACTCAGTTGCTATTATAATATATCTTTCTATGTAAATTCATTTAATTCTCAAAAATCCCCAATAAAGTCAGTTCCAGAATTATCCTATTTTAGAGGTGGGAAAAAGCTCATCAGTATATGACAGCTTTCCTAGACCCAATCCTGGACTGTTATATTTTTAGTAAAAATAATGAAAGGACTCACTAGGATGGGGAATTTTTGTGATTTTAGAATCAAAATTCAAGCCGTGAATGATTGGTGCTTGTTTTTCCTCCCAAAAACTATTGTGGAAATCATTAATGTGCTCAATTTGGTAGCTTAAAATTCATGGAACCGAACGTTATCAACGGAAAATTTTCTGAAACCATCAGCCCCTGTCGACTCTGTCTTCTGGAAGACAGCCAGGTATTGTGGTACAAGAGAGAGGGAAGGCAGAGACTCATGAACAGAAAAATCTTGCACAAACATGAGATCGCATCTCTATCCAATGCATTCATTTAACTGGCTAGAGAAATTCACAATCCTTGTGTATGTTGGGGTAAGAAAATGTAGCACTCCATTATGCCTGGAGCTAGGAAAAGTTGGGTTTTCTAAAGAATAATAGAAGAACTTCCACACTATCTTTAAAAAGACAGCAACAAACTTCTTCATATTTATCATGAGAGGAAAATCTTATTTGGCAAGTTAACAACTTTTTATTAGAGCCCTGCTAAATTCTAAACACTTTAATAATTCTCAAGGCCTCTCAGTAGTATCCCTTTGAATTAAGTAGAATTCCCAATTTATAGACCAGGAGACCTAGAGAATTCCTTAGAGAGCTACTAGTAAGCAATAGAGCTAGAGTTCCAGAGCTAGAATCCCTCAGCCTTCATCTGGACCACTCTGTGCTGCTACCAGACTGCCTGACCAGTCTGCATCTGGTGCCACTGCTCTAGGTTTCCATAACTGCACAGAAGTTACTATTAGAACTCTCAGTATAGAATGTGTTAATGGATAATTTTACTTGTCCGACATCTTAAGTAGACTCTGCTTTTTAACCCTGAGAATGCATATCTGTTTTTGCTTTTTCTAAAGTTTCTGTCACATAACAGTTCATAAATATTTCTGGAAGGGACAGTTTCATTTTATTTTGCTCCACATCAGTTCTTTTCCAGTCTATACTGTGTATTAAGAAGAATCTGCACATCTGTCGTGTTTTGAAATATTTCCAGGATATAGTGATTTGCTTTCACTATTGTAGCATATGGAAATATTAAACATTTAGTCATCAAAATCTATCCACCTTTCCATTTATGCTTACTGATTCTTAAACTTTGCCTATACTCTAGTGATCAATATATATTCAAAAATCTTATTTACTTCTAGTTTTTAGAAAATTTCATTGTTTTTATATACAAACATATACATGTATATATTTTTATTTATATATGCAAGTACATATAATGGACATACATGCATGTATCTCAATGTGTATACAGGCATGTATACATATATACAGAGGATGCATATGTATGTTCACTTGTGCATGCATATTATAGGTTAGTAAACTCATCTGATATTTATTATGGAAGCTATCCCAAAATTTCTCAATATATTTTATTAAGTAATTATTCCCAACTGTCTAATGCTTTATCACATAATAAATTTCTGCAAAATTTGCCTCTTAATTTTTTTCCAGGGCTTTTTTATTTTTTAAACTATGATCACACTTTAAAATAGTGGTCCCACTCTTACATGTTTACATGTGTGCACACACTTTTATAGTTTTGAGAGTAAGACATGGTCTGTTGGAAAACACAAAAAATTAAGAAAATAAAGTCAGGAACAATCTTATCATATTAATATTTTGTTCTAGAAGTATAATTTGGTTATTGGTTATATATTTTGGTGTGGTTACACATGCAGTTACTCATGCATGCATGGCTCTGTATTTTCTGTGTCTATAATAAGGTGACATTTGGTCACACATATATGTGTACACACAAGTATAGTCCAATAGATTGTTAGATTTGACTCTGTCCTTGAACCATTCTGGAGGCAAACATCCTAAGAACAGAATGCAAACTCATTCACTTTCACATTAAAGTGAGCAGCTGGACTACTTACATAGGAGTTGGAATCTCCTACAATTAATTCCAGCATTATTACCCATTCTCTTATCTTGGAAACTAGGAGCAAATGTCTTAAAATGCTAGGACCTTTCTCCTTCTCTCAGATGAAGTCAGAGAAAGATTGAGAAGTTGGCAAAGTGAAGAGAGATGATCATTTTGCAGATGGCTGTTCACCATCTCCTGAATTTCATAAACAAAGAAGTTCGGTTCTTCTTCTCCACCTCAACCTGCGTCGCAGCAGCTGCAAGCGATTCATTTAGAGGCCTTGTTGTTGGGCAGTGGGACTTGGAGGAAATAAGGGCCTGGTATTTGATCCATAGCTTCAAACGTCTGAAGGTGAGAGGCTGTGACTCAGCTCCTCCTGCCTTGGGTTAGTTAGTTACGCTGAGAGAACACTCACTTCCACCCGTGAGCCACAGTGAGCTTGAGAGAAGGGAAGAGACCTGGACTAATGGGTGCGTTTCACGAGCAGAAGTGCTGAGGACGATAGCTGTACAAGATTGGTTGTCCTCGGCAAGGAGACTTCAGTGGAGCTCCCACTGGGGTGGTTCCAAAGAATCCACAGAGGTATCCCCTCAATAAAAAGGGGGTGCTGATTCCTGCCATGCCCAAATAACAGACGTACATCGACCCAAAGGAGAGTATCCTTTCTCTTTATTTCTTTTTTTTTCCCCTGAGCCCTGTGTGAAGAAATTGAAAAGCAAAGTTAATGAAAGAGGAAGGAGAAGCAAAAAGTTCATTATTAAGTCAAATATATGTGCTTCTTTGTCATAGACTGAAAAGATTCAAGTGGGATTAAGCTAACACAAGAAGAAATCTTGAGTTAGGGAAGGATTTTGAGCTTTGTTATTACAGGAAGTGACAAGTTAAGTGACTATTACATGAATGTCTAGTTCTATGAACTATCTGTTCACTAAAAATGATTGGATTTCTCCAAGCTTTTTTTCAGGATTAGAACGACCATTACTTCACAGAGACTTGAAGGGATATAGGAGAGCTAGAATCAAACTGTTTCTAGTTATGCCTTATCAAATCTGATTTGCTGAATAAATTCCCTATGAGTGTGTGTGTTATGATTTTGCACAGGTATGCATCATGCACTCACGTGTACATAACTATGTATAAGAATGTGCATGTATGTCCATGTACAATGCAATTACTCACATTCATCTCTTTGAGTATCAGCGTTTTCTTTTTGTAACTATCTTGATAAAACTAAACTAGCCCTTAATTTCATACAATTTTTGGCACTTCAATGCCCTCTTCCATTATTCCCAGAAATATATATATGGGAATTTTATATATTTTCCAATAGTCTCCTTTTTTCTCTTGTTCTTCACGCTTACTTAGTTCTCAGTCACCTTGGGTCATCTCAAAACAGGTGTCCAAGTGCAGGAGGTTTTCTCAGTCTTTAATGCACCAAGCTGTGGTTTAAGTTTGTGCTTTTCTATTTCCAGAAACTGCCAAGAGGGCACTTATGTTTAAACCTAAATTCTCAAAGGTCTGGTGAGGACTACATGTAGGAAATGAACATTGTAACCCCTCATGACTAATCTATGAGTCTTAACTGTCTCCAAGGTTCTTTTTGTTTTACTTTTTTTAATCATAGTCAGTGCTTTTCCACAGTGGATCAGCCCACGGAGAGACTTACTTTCCTTGAAATTAGACCCCTTGCAATTTATTCTAAAAATTTGCTCATTTTCTTACTTTTTAATTCATGAGGAATTTATTTTATATATGAAGCGAGGATCAAATCTTTTTTTAAGAATTTGTTAATGTTTTTCTCAGTATCATCCATTTATGGATTTGACTTCTTTTTCTCTCTTTTTTTTTTTCTCCTTTTCTTTTTGTTGTTGTTGTTGTTTGGGCTTTTTGTTTGTTGGTTGGTTGATTTTATTTATTCGTTTTCTTTTGCAGTGCTGAAGGTTGAAGTTACAAGCTACACCACTGATCCGTGCCCACACCCACAACCCTTGCCCAAACTTATTTTTTACTCATCCACCTGGAGGCAGTTTCCAACAGTTTACTTGATTTTTTAAATGTAATTTGTCTTAAACAAGTATCTGTAACTCACAAGGTTGCACCTTCCAGTAGGTATTGATGTTAATGTGTTTTCTTCTCAGTGTCTTTCTTTTTCGGTGTAAGTTCTTTGTGGCCGATTATGTCTAATGAACTCTTAAAACAGTTCATTAATTTCCTTCAAATAATCTGGATGGGATTTGAATGAAAATATTAAGCATATTGATTTGAAAGAACTAGTAATTTTATATTTGATATTCCCACTTTGGTCAGTGGATTCACATTCCATTCAGCTAAAACTCCTTTTTAAAATATGCTTACCTATCAATTTCTGGTGTTCCTCTGAAGTTACTTCCTACTCACAAAGGAGATGGCAGGACAGGGACAGTCCGTGGTGTTTCATTCTGTATGGTGTAGACTCTTTAAAATTTGTACTAGTCCATGTTTGTAGTCCATAATGTGTACATCCCTTGTGTTTTGTTGGTCCATGTACACAACAATCTAAATTCCTTTTTTCATCTCTTGCTCCCTTCTCCATCTCTTGATCCCCTTGTCATCTGAGAAATTTCTATCTCCTTACTTCCTATGATTTATCTTTTATTTTGCCCTTTATTTATATTTTACGTTTCTCATATAAGAGCAATGATGTGATATTTAAACTTGTGTGTTTAATTTATTTCACTTAACTTTATGGTTTCAATGTGTGCTTATTTAATAAAAATGACTCAAGTTTATCTTCCTTTATGACAGAGTAGTAGTCCATTGTATATAAATACCACATTTACTTTATCTATTCATCTATTAATGGACACATAGGCTGCTTCCAAGATTTAACTGTTGTGAATCATGCTGCTATTAAAATAGGTATGCACATATCAGTGCATCTTTGTGTCTTTTGGAAGATACTTAGAAGGGAAATAGCTGGGTTAATGGTAGAATTTTTATATTCTCATCTCAGAGAAACCAGGCATTATGCATTCTAACATGGAGACCATCAGATTTGATTCAAGTCTTCCATCTGGCAAATATCTATTGAGTAATTGTGTTTGATATACCTTATTAGATGCTCCCACCTTGAAAAATGGTTTGGTACTCCTTTTAAAAACTATTTATAAGCACCAGTAAGGGATGTGGGTGAACATGAGTTGGTAAATGTTAGACGATGACAAGTGCTGTAAGAAAAGTAGAGCAAGACAAGAACGATAGAGGGAGGGGGCAGATTGATTTTTAAAAGGGCATCAAGGTGTGTCTTAGGAGAAGTCTGCAGCTGTCCAGAGACTGAATGTGAGAGAGGAGTTGTACAGAGGGAGGGGAAGTGTTTCAGGCAGAGGAAAGAGATGGTGCAAATGTACCTATGATGCTGAGGATCCAGCCAGAAGCCCAGGGTGGGCGGAATCAGGTAACTGAAGGAGATCAGAGGAAGGAGACGCAGGAGGAGCAAGAAGAAGCAAACCATGTGTTTCTAAGCCATCATAGTGATTTTGACCTAATACTTTGTGAGACAGGAAGTGACTGGAAGATGAAGCAGAGGAAGGCCATGCATTGAGTCACATTTTAAAACCCCTTTCTGCCTTTTGTGTTATGGTTGAACACTAGGAAGAAAGGGTGCAAACACATTGATTAGGAGGACTTTGTTGAACTGGGAGTTGCCATGGACCAGGAGAGTAGCAATGAAGGGAACCAGAAAAAGTTAGTTCCACATCTGTTTTGAGTACAGAGCGAAATATTTTTTCTTTATTAGTTATATTTTGCCTTCTTAATTACAATAAGGTGTCATCATTTTATAGTTTAGGTACTACTGATCTTTCAAATCTAGCTTGTGCCTGTTTTCTCTAACAATATAAATGTTTTCTTTGATTTTAAATAGATGCAATTTTGTTTGGAAAATATTGAAAATTCTGTAGTAGGGTAGCTGTGGTGAAAAAAATAAACATTATGTGGAAATTAGGAGACTGGGGATATTATCCTAGGTCAGTTTCTAGTTGGCAGTGTAGTCTAGGATAAGTTTAGTGTTCATCTTTATAAAATGAGAACAGTCATTACTATTCTGGCCTAAATATTCTAGCAATCTGTGATTCTGTATCTATATACTGGCCCGTAAAGATTTGAAAGCAACTCGAAATCTTCATGGGAATTCCTTAAAGTGTCAACAAGTGACTTTGTTGCAGCTGCAGAATTTTAAAGATAGAAAGAGAAGAAACAGGAGAGATACCAAGCAAGCTTGTGCTGTCTTGATGGGTAGTGACCTTTCTGGTGACATTGCCCTGTAGATTTCTCAGGGCAGAGGAACGCTGGCCTGTAATGATTGATTTAGAAGGGGCTGCTTTTTCTTTTTAATCCTGCATATCATAAGAACTTGGCTCCTATTTCCACTTTTCCTTCCTTCTTGGAGGGAATTTACTCAGTACCTGCCTCTGTTCAAGACCAACACTCTCTATTTCAGGTCTGCATTTCTTTTTCTTTAAACTTAAAATTATATAAAACTTTTACTTTATTGATCTTTTGGGGGATTTGATGTACTTCTACTTTATTACAACTGAGCTGTTACTCTTGGATTTTCATCAACTTTAACTGTTTCATTTTCATGATGCTGCTGAGGAATTGGTTCTTCCTGTAGAGGTTCATGAGAAAGACAAGCTGGGTAAGGTGGTGCATGCCTATAATCCCAGCAACTAGGAGGCTGAGGCAGGAGGATTGCTGTGAGTTCGAGGCCAGCCTGGGCTATATAGTGAGTTCAAGGCCAGCCTTGACTACATAGCAAGACCCTGTCACGATAAGAAAGAGAGAGAGAGAGAGAGAGAAATGTGCAAGTTTCTTCTGAATGTTCACAAAAGCTTTATTCACTCTACAAATGTTTTCATTAGTTACAATGTTTATCTTCTTAAAACAAATAGTAACTGATTTTGCTTTGTTTTGGGTCTTACTACTTTTTTTGGTGTTTTTTTTTCTTTTTGTTTTTTATTTGTTTGTTTTTTGTTTTGGTGCTGGTTATGTGAAATACACTCCTGTACTTAGGCCATCTTAATTTGTTCTTGGCCTCTGTTTTCCATTCCCACATGGCCAGACCTTCATGAGTACCAACAAGGTCCCATGCTCCCTCCACGGGGATCCATTCTTCACACGTACCTTGTCCCTGTTCCCTCGTATGTCACACAGTGCACTGATTCTATGCAGCATGAGACTATTCTCCCTGAAACTAACTCAATTTGCTTTCAAACAAATATACCAATATTGTTTTCCCATCTCCAGAGTGTAATATTTTGGATTCTATTTGCCGTTGAGAGTCCAGAATTAAGATACCAAGAGGTTGTACAATGAAAGGCAGAAATAGCTTGCTGTCGCAAATGGAAAGAAATTTAGCCTCATTTAGTTAAAAGCACAAGACCTTTCTAATCAAACATTTGACATCATGACCAGCCCAGGAAAAAAGTATACCTGTTCAGTTATAATTGGTTCTGCTCGCCACAGTGGCTTTCTCATTGTCTGTGCAGCGACAGGAAATATAGCTAATAAAAAGCACATGTCAGGCTGACTGAAGCTGTTTGGTAGAGCCCTGCCAGGCCAGACCGTGAAACTGTGATTTCCTATTAGAAAAACAGACTCTCAAATCACTGTTAAAAGGTAATCAGTCTTCAGGACACTGGTCCTGTAGAGGAAAGCAGTAATTCTGATTTGATTGGTGACATAGGCTTTCAGGGAACACTTTCAAAATGAGGGACATTGGGCCGAGCCAGCAATGCAACCCAAAATGAGCTTTCCCAGAATTTTTCCTAACTTCGAGTTACTGGTGAATAGACGGAAAATTTTGAAGTCGTGTCTTTCCCGTCAACCGTAATAATGAAACACTGTGGCTCTGTGTGCCTCCGCTTATCTGACCGGTGGAGCGCATCGCTGTTGGATAGGTTTCATGGTCAACATTTTACAGCTGAGGAAGCTTGCCCAAGGTTTCGGGCTCAAAGCCCATGTCAGGGCCAGCCTGGCTCACTGAGCTCTTGCCAGTAAAGCCTGGCCACTTTTTAGGGTCCTATGCTACATGTGGAAGTTCTTGTATGACTGATTTTCTGGTCTTTCGTTTTTTGCCTATAGCCATGCTAGTGTTTCTATTAAGTACTGCCCTCCCCTCAGGATGATGGTAAAGACAAAATTCAAAGAAGTTAACATACATGTCACATCATTAATATATATATATATACATATATATGTAAATGAGTGAGAGAGAATTATGGTTTCATCTAGAGATAACTCTTTTAGTAGTTTCATATGCAAATTTCATGATTTCAAATAAAACTGTTTCTTCTCCATGAAAGTCTATTGTGATTAGTTTCATGGCAGAGCTAAACAGGCCTAAGATTTTTTTTCTAAACCCTGCATTATATCATATTCAATCATTCAACAAATAATGTATTAGTCATTTGTAATAAAGCAAACCAGACCATTCATGGACTGTGGGGGGACAGAACAAGCCCCCCCCAAACAGTGCCATGTGTGGGTGGCTGCCAGAGTGGAAATAGCCAGACCCAGGCCTTTGCCCATGAGTCAGTGCCATCGAGGGCTACAGGGGAAGAGAACAAGCCCTGCCTAGGTACCAGTGCCATGTGCGGGCTGCTGCCGGAGTGGGGACAGCCAGACCCAAGCCTGTCCCTGGGAGTCAGTGC
>RJWT010041177.1:0-12370 GCA_004365215.1 Cuniculus paca
TTGCACACCCCTTGCCCTACCACCACTTGATGTATCACACATTTACTCATTCACTTTCCATCTACCCATCCTGGGCTGTACACTCCAAGCATTCTGTTCCAAGAGCCTAGAACACTGGCTGGCATGTAGCAGATATTCAATAAGTATCCATTAAATGTGTGGGTGAGAGAGATAAATTAACATATCTATGATTCAGCAATTTTAAACGCAGATATACCTGACCTTAAAATCACATGCCTTAAAGCTGCATGCTACAACCAGAAGCCTGACAGCAGAGACTGAACTAGATGACAGTATCATTAGTAAAGTAGGGTATACAACAGAAGAAAGATTTGGGATGAAGAGTTGTGAAATCATTTAATATTTTGCAAAATAAACATTATTTTAGAGAAACTGCTTGCTTACTAAGAGATGAGTAATCTGGCAGTCTCAAACATCTACTACACCATCCAAAAATGAGAAATGGACCAATCACAGGCTCAACATGACCTAAGCATATGTCGCAAAGCCAGAACTCACATGAGAGGAGCTGAGGGTTTTCTCAGAACTATAGGTTTAGAGGTGAGTATTCCAGCCACGGAAACTTAAAAGTAAACACCATGAGCCTGATACTAGAGGGAATATGCTCCACAGCCCCCCCAAACACACCACACACACACAGACACCCACTATTTCCAAAAGCTTTTCCAAGAACTCAAATGACCTGGTGTGGTTCCACTCAGCCTTAGCACAACCTTTCACACCTCAATGTCATTTCATAGTTCGGCAGTGATTCTCCTATAACACAGCAGAATACATTGGTAGCACATAATCTGATGTCATAAAGATAAATCTAAATTATGTTCAGCACCTTTTTAGGAAGGCAGACACCCAACTAATGTAACTTGGAAAGATGTCCTTTGAATCTGATTATAAGTTTTAAAACTGGCATTTGAAGTGGCAAAATATCCCAAAAAAAATCTATTTAATGGAAAAGTTCAATCTCCATTTGTGTGGGATAAATGATACACTCGTGCACTCTCCAAAGGATATAAAGACAATTACTAACTGGCCTTGATTTTTATGAATTTGACTCATGCCAAACAAAGGCATTTGCAAAGAGATATGTATATCAACTCTGGCATTGTAGAAGCAACATCTGATGCCATGTCAACGATCCAACATAAACTGATACTCACTGATCCAGGGAATAGAAGTGTGCTTATTGTATTAGTTCGATGATCTTTTAAACAGTTTTTTGAGTTATTAAGTATACTTTTTTCAAATAAAAGATAGATTTTCCTAAGATCAAACAGTATAACATTCTCAAAACTGGAAATAAACTAACAGTACTAAGGAAAATGCCAATACTCAGGCACTCCACAGACTAGAAAAAGGGACAAATAAGACTTAATTTTCTAATTTTTTTCCACCACCCCCCACCATTAGCATGCTTGGTCTCAGGTTTCAGTGCTGCCATAACCAGCAATGTAGTGGAGCTTGTTTTTGTCACACATGTGAAGATTTATTTAACTTGAAAGTCCCTCCCAGTTCATGTGGATTGAAACCATAGCTAAATACCTTGTCACATGTTTCTTATTGTGGACAGGGATATAGTGGTTTCCAAAGAATAATTACTATTCCAGTATAGAGATTTTGCCTAGGCTTTCACTGTAGATCTTGAGAAACTACCAAAAAATTTTATTACTTTTAATCAGCAAAAAAATATGCTCAAAGTTAAGGCATGACAAACAGTTCTTTCTCTGGAAAATAGGAAAACAAAGCATTTAAAAGCCAATTATCCTTTTACTTTAAGCCAAATTCTAAAGTTTATGATTTATTTGTTAAAAAGTACTACATAATGGGGGAAATCCAGTTTTTTCTGTGTTCAGTAGTCCAAATATCATGCAAAACACTTCAAAGACAGAGCTTTGTGCTTCAGGAGTAACAAAATTATTTCCAAGGTGTCATTAGGATTATCACTCTGCTTCCTGACCAAATATTTCAGAAGTCTCTATGATATGATATCCAAACACAAAATTCAAAGCAATACATCATAGAAGTTAAAACTGTAGGTGCTAGAATCAAACACACTTGAGTCTGAATTCTTTTCTAACTACTATCCTGGTGATCTTGAGTTGTTAACTCCTATGAGTTTCATTTTTCTCATCAGAAAAAAATGAGACAAAATATAACTTGTCTCATTAGATTTCTGCCAGATTCATTAGATTACAGCTAGATGCAAGCCATCTAGCACAGAGTAAATGCTCAAACACCATTATCAAGGATAATGATTGTGAATGTGTTTGTGATCACAATACACAGCATAACTCGCTTTACATGAATCTCATTTCTCTTGCTAACACTATTTGGCTGCCTAGCAGATAGTCACATATTTTGTTCTGAAATATTTTATACTTGCCTGATGAAATGTTGAGTTTACACCTGGACCTATGCTCTTCAAAAACAACAAATGTGCTCCTCTGTATTCCATTTGCCTTAACTTCATTTCTTCCCAATTTTCAGAAACAACTGGAGAAGGAAACAATGAAGAACCCTGATTACAAACAGAAGAAAGTTTTGGAAATTGGACAGCATTTTGGGGAGAGATGAAATAAAAGTAATATAAATTGAAATATGAAGTACAATCTTGCTAAGTGAGAAGAAAAAAATCTTGACCTTATTTATATGATTATGTATATGTATATGTGGCACAGCATAATAAAGGGCCTGTCCAGTAGCTACTTTTCGCCCATGTTGTCCATAAAATACACATTGTCTTCTGGTGCTAGTTGCATTTAAAAATAAATAATAAACAGAAAGTAAAATGAACTCAGTATATTACAAACCAAAAAATGATGACACTAAGCAAAGTAACAGCTGAAAGGGGTGGTCACGTAGTTCGGTGAAGACTGAACTCCACAGTCTTCACCCAAATCCTGTCCAGAATCCTGACCAGTACTTTCTGTTTCCCTATCAGTTTAACAAGCATGTTTTGGCAATTATAATCAATGACTGACCTTCACATTAGAAAATGTTTTTCTTTGAGCTAGAAAGAACCTGCAATGGCCTCTCTTTATGGTGTTTTCCCATCCCCCCATAATTGTGCTTTTCTACCTGTTTTTTTCCCCTTTCCTCTTCTTTTTCTACTTTTACCATAGGATTTATAAAATCCTTTGAAACATGTTGTTTCCAGATGTAGGTCCCAAGTGCCTTGTCATTTACTCCTTGTCCAAGCACTGAGCAGATGGAATTACACAAGTTCGGCTGTATGAATCCACCCTCCAATGCCTTCATTAAACTCCAGGATTTTAAAGAGTCTGCCCAGTTCCTGGCAGGGACCCTTCCATACTTCCACCCCCAAAGCTGTAAATTACTACCTCATTAAACTCAATTGTAAATGATTAGGTGTCTGGAATGTTCTTTCCTTTCCCTGCAGCCTCCTTGGAGTAATTACCACATGGCAGGCCTCTCTACTTAACTCAGCACGTTATTCAAGCAATGCAGTATCTGAACAGTTCACTGAGGGAGGGGCTTTTATTTCTCGTAGGATATTAAAACTCTATCATCATTTAGTTCCAAAAGCAGAAGATTTGTGATCTTCCACTTCCCACTGAGCAATCTGTCTTTGAACTAGAGCGTTGTAATCCACACGCTTTTTTTTTTCAAAAATTCATTTTTCCTTCTACCACACAAGCAGTTAGAGCTACTAAACTTTGTGTTTCTGAGCATCAGTAATTTAGCATTTTTAAAAGGTTACAGTTGTCGCTTCAACTTCCATAGGTAAAGATCATCTGTGAAATCTTTTTTTGAGGTGAGGAGAAACAAAGATAACTTGGGTTTTCAATGCCTATTCACCTAGTTTTGATGCTTTGATGGGGTTTGTTTAAAAAAAAAAACAAAAAACTTGAGAGTCCGGAAAGGTCATGAGTAAATGTTGGAGAGAGAGAAAGGGGAGGAGGGGCTGTCACACTGAATAAATAATCCAACCAGAGTTCCCAGCCTGGTTGTCATCATTTTGGTAGAAAAGGTAAAACTAATATTCCCTGAGGGACAAAAGCTCAAAAGGTCAGTTCTTTTTCTTATGGAGGTTTTTACCTCTTTAGTTGATGCATTGGTTTCGTCTTAAGATTTCATTATGCCTGTTTAGGGCCGCCCTGCCTCTTATTTCTGTTCAGTTGTGTGTTGACATGTCCCTAGAATATAGATAAAAATATTTACATATATGGAAAAAGTAAACACTTACACAAAGTTTTTAATACAGGGAGGACAAACAAGTAGTAGCAGCCAGGTCAGAAGTGAAGCAAGGAGTCAGACCATCTGTGAAGCAAAGTTCAGAAAGAGATAAAGGAATGGAGCATCCTTCATTCCTAACTCAGCCTATGTCTATGAATGTGTTGTTAGATGTCACAGATGACCCCAAAGGCAATTCATTTATCCCCGGATATGAGAGGTAAGGTGGCAACCAAGTAGCTTAGGTGCCCACTTATCTACATTCATTGTGGGTGGAAAAAAACAATAGTTCAGATGAACTTTGCTGGCCAACTGCTCCTTAATTGGGATAATTGGGCATAACTGTAATTGAGTATGATTAGAATAAAAAGGTATGACTTGGTCTTGGTTTTGGCCTGGCACCTGGAGAAGGAAAGATGTAAGGAACTACTTACCCAAGGAAGCATAGGAGCATAGTACTACTCAAGTGACAAAGTAGGATATGGGGAAGGGAGGGTGCAAACACCTCTTTTCTGCTCATAATATGGCACTGTTTCATTTAATAAGGACTGAAGGAATACACTTTCACTAAGGCACTCCAGGATTTGAGAATTTGGAAGACAGTCTTTTGGTGGTGTCATCAGTGCTGTTATAGAAGATACCAGCAGCAGTGACATTCACAAGGCTTTATAAATATCAGGTTTTCATAAATGGAAGACATGAAGTAAAATGAGACATTAGGGAAGTAACCTAGTAAAACTTGAAAGAGCTGGATATCTTCTGTCAGCCTTGGGCAAGTTCCATGGAATTTATTAGTATAGCGACCCTATCCAGACCTGTGGTCTACTGAGTCCCAAAAATTCAACTCACAAAGAAACATTAAAATTAGAACCATAAAATGAGCACAGAAAAAACTAGCCACTGACTTAGACTGAACAGATGCAAAAGCAGATTTCTGAAATAATTCATATTAAGTAAGCTTTAGATAACACACTCCTTGAATAATTTTTAATTCATCATTATCAATTAAAAACCTGTTAGAGGATGGCATTATCCATATGGTATACAAGATGTTTATGCTTATCTCCCTCTCTCTCTCACACACACACACACACACATGCACAAGCAAGTAATTATATGTCAACAAATAGCTAACAGAGGGCTCTAGAGTATAGTAAAGCAGAAGTGGAAACCCAGTGGATAAAGATTTGAAAAACTTGCAGTTTGGCCAGAAAAGAAGCACATGTGAAGTTGAAGCCTAGGAAAATGTGGTTGCTGAAGAGATCAACACAATTAAAAAGAAACCAAGAAATTTCTACTGAGGTAACTGGAAAGCTATCTTGGGGGATTCTCAGGAATTGGCTGGATCTCAACTATTATAGGATCATGTGTATAAAGGTATAAATTTGTTTCAAAGATTTTGCTTTGAGAAAAGAGTGCCAGGGAACCCTATCTGCACAGGGCCATCTAGGAAGTTGCTTCCCTACAAGTTGTTTCACCCACTGAGACCTCCTTCAAGGGGTGAGACATCTCTTGATTTGACTTCCAGCCATCAGGGTCTAAAACTGTTTCAGGATTTTGCCTTTAAGAATACATATAAATGGTATAAGGTACAGAGAACTTCCCCAAGGTGGCCTGGACTGGCCTGGCCTGGCTTGGTGAGGTGGGACCTACATCATGGAGTTGGTGTTTGCATGCCACTGCAAGCAGAGATGGGCAGATGGAGGGACCAAAGCCCAAAACAGTAAAACCTTTCCAAATCTTGAGAAAGATAAGGACATCCAAAAGTCCTAAACATTCCATGAATCCTTCAGAGAGACATAAATTTGCCTGTGAAAGCCAAAGTCGAAGAGAGAATTTTGAAAGCAGCAAGAGAAAAGCGACATGTTAAATACAAGAGAATCTTCATTATACTATCAGTGAATTTCTCAGCAAAACACTTGCAGACCAGGGAGAATATTATATATTTAAAATGCTGGGCTAGGAATATAGCTCAGTACTAGAGAACATGCTTACTATGTGCAAGACCCTGTGTTCAGACACTAGCATCACATATACACACAAATGCTGTAAGTAAAAAAGTAATTGCTAACCAATCATACTATATCTGGTAAAACTAGCCTTCAGAAATATAGGAGAAATAAAGACTGCCCCATACAAGCAAAAGTTGAGGAAGTTCATCACCACAGACTTGCCTTATAAGAAATACTAAATGGAGATATTCAAGCAGAAACAAATTGACACTAATTTGTAACATGAAAACATATAAAGTTAGAAAATTCACTGGCAAAGGTAAATACATAGTTAAAGTCAGAAAACTGTAATAGTGGTGTGTATAATATTCATAAATCACTTATAACTGTAATATACAGTTTGAAAAACCAAAGTATTAAAATAACAATAGAATATTTCCTTAATAGACACACAATATAAAAAAGATATAAATTGTGACATTGAAAACATTAAATATAGGAGTGGTAAAAATATAGTTTGTGTGAAACTGAAATGTACTTGTTATGTGGAGGTGAAGGAACATAGAGATACAGCTATGTAGGATGAAAAAAACTAGAGTACTAATGTACAGAATGGAATCACAGCTGATAATATTGTATGTGTGCTGGAAACTTGTTAGGAATAGAGTTTAGGTGCTTTTACCATATACACAAACAGAAGTGTATATGTGATATGATGGATACATTTATTGGTTTGACTATACTAACCATTTCACTATGTATATCAAAATATTATATGGTATTACATTTATGCAATATTTTAAAGGACTTTTAGTATATTAAGGAGTTTCTCCTCCAACACATGAGGCAAAGAAAAAATAATGTAAGGGAGGTATTTGATTGTTAATAATGTAAATATTTTATGAATTTTTAAACCAGTTGTATGCCTGTATGAGTTAGTAATCAAGGCATTTTCATTTTTACCTTTTTCCTCTTGATTCTTATTGGATTTTTGTATACTAAAAACTGGTAATATTTGTGTATTAGTAACTGTGCAAATACATTTTACCTGTGTGGGAGTTAAATTTTAAAATGTGTTTATCATAATTTTTGAGGTAAAAACATCATTTTTATTCTCTTTCATTATTTCTTCTTTAATGTTATACTTAGAAATACTTTACTAAGTATTTCTTAGTATTCTACTAAGGAGAATCTATTACAATTTTACAAAAATTTTTTTTGTACTTTCATTTTTCAAGTTAACTCCCTTCCATCTCTTTTTGGAATATTGGGAAAGATACTCTCTAGTTTTAATTTTTATTGCCCTTATATTAAATAATACATTACCCTACAAAATTTTAGGGAAGTCATCCTTATCATAAAGTAAAACTTTGTCTGTCTCTTGACTTTTTCATCTGTTTTACTAAACTACATTTGTCTACTTTTATATGAACACCACAGTATGCAATTATAATGTGTATTAAAATTCTTTGGCATAAATGGCACCTTATGATTCTTATTTTTCACAATTTTATTGAAGTTTTATTTAAGGTTCAGATGTAGAAGTTTGTGAACAACCAATAGTGTGATCAAAGTAATGAGAAAAAGATGGATAAATTGAAAATCATACATTTTAACTCATCAGAGAGCTATGAATGCAAAAAATCCAAAGATTTCCAGAGACATGCAAGCCCTTCCTGAGTGAGCAGAGACCAGGGACTGCTTCTCCCTGGGAACACTTGCTGAACTTAGGAAGAAAGAATCTGGTGGTAAGTAAGAAGAAACCAGTTAAGCATTTAGCATTGTGTAATGGAATAGAATCTTAAGAACACCATATGTAGCAGTGGTGCTGTCAGCAATTTCCCAGTTGGGAAGGGAACCAAGGCATGGGGGAGAAGCAATTCTCAAAAAGAATTAAGATGTGTTACGTATATGTATCAACTCCCCATGAGGAATGTGATCATTATGTACTACAAACGTGCACTAATAAAAAAAAATTTTTTTTAATTTCCCAATTAGATTTTTACTCAGTGTTTGGCACAAGTATGTGGAAAGCTGGAGGCAAAACTAGAAAGGAAATAAAGATCCCAAAGTCCACTAGAAAGAAGGATCTGTTACATGTTTAGATAATGTTTCATCCTTGAGAAATTTGAAAACAAATACATTCTAAAACCAACTAAAGCTACAAATCAGCATCATTCTTGTTAAATTCTTCGTTGGATCAAAGAAAAAGCCTCCCCACCCCATATGGGCTGCTAGATAAGAAGAAAACATGTGTCTCTTCTGGAAGAAATTTCTACTATTTAAACACAATAAAAAGTTACAACTCATAGAGAGGTGAAAACATGATTTTATTCAAATGAAAAACAGTAAATGAAGGGAAAACTATAGATGGCTCATGATTACTAAGTACAAAATTACTACTGGAAATACTAAAAATGTCTTTGAGCAAATGATAGACCTAATGAATGTAAGATGGAAATTTCAACCCACAAATGAAGCACTAATAACAATAAAATAGGCATTATAAAATATTTTAAGATAATACTTAAAATAATGCTTTAAGATAACATTAAAATGCTTTAAATAATGCTTTAAGCTAATGTTACTTAGCTTGAGCTAGCCATTCCACAGTTCAGTATAGCATATTGTATACCATAACTATATATATATTTTGTCAATTAAAAATAAATAAATAATAAAGTATTTATAATCAGACATTCACTGGATGGTTTGATAATTGACTAGAAAGATAACAAAACAATTAGAGAATTCAAAAAGAGATCAATAGAAAAAAATTAAAACAGAAAGAAAATAAAACCTTAAAACCCAGAGAGGGAGCCGGGCGTGGTGGCTCACACCTGTAATCCCAGCACTCGAGAGGCTGAGACAGGCGGATCATTGTGAGTTCAAGACCAGCCTAGGCTACAAAGTGAGCTCAAGGACAGCCTGAACAGCATAGAGAGACCCTGTCTCAAAAACACCAGGGCCGGGGATCTAGCTCAGCGGCCTAAGCGCCTGCCTGGCAAGCACAAGGTCGTGAGTTCAATCCCCGGTGCCACAAAAAAAAAAAAACCCAGAGAGGGAGAAAGATGAGATAATATTTGTAATTAATAATTTTCAAAGAAACACTTAAGCCAAAACAAAAACACTAAAAAAAAATAAAACTGCATGAAACATTTACAAAAGAAATAATATCAGCTCTGTACAAACTCTTTCAGGAAACAGAGGATAGAAGAGTCCATACCTACTCGTTCTGTTTGACTTACATCACCCTGATACCAAAATATGACAAAGTCATTACAAGAAAGAAAAATTATAGACCAATATCCTTCATTAACACAAATTTAAAAATCTGAATCAAAACAGAAATAAGTTAAAAACAGCAGTACATTTAAATAACAATACATCATAACTAAATTCAATTATCCAAGAAATATAAGTTGACTTAACATTTAAAAGTCAATGTAGGGCCAGGGATATAGCTCAGTGGCACAAGCACCTGCCTGGCAAGCACAAAATCCTGAGTTCGATTTCCAGTACCAGAAAAAAAAAAGTCAATGTAATTCACCACATTTAAAGAATCAGAAAAATAAACCACTAAATCTTTAGATACATAAAAATGATTTCATGAAATTCAACACTTTTTATTTTAAAAAAATATTCTTAACATGTCAGGGATAGGGAAGAAGTTCCTCAAAATGACAAGGATATCTTCTACAACTGTGCAACAATTAATAGCCAATTTAACATAAATATCCACTTTTACTTTTTCTACTGACTATTAAATGGGTAATCCAATAAAGTGAAATAAGGTAACAAGAAAAAAGTTCTAAACATAGGATTGGAAGAAATAATACTCCATTTAGACTTGGTTACATGAGAAATTTCCAAGAAATATGTAAACAATAAGAAATACCATGCTAATTTTTAAAAGTTGGGTAAATATAAGGTCAACAGACAAGATCAAGAGTACTCCTGAGAGGGCAAACAATTAAGTAGAGAGAAAAGCTAAAGAAACCACCACAGAAAGATAACATGACTAAAACAAGCCAGTATATGTCAGTTATAACCATTAATGTAAATGGCCTCAATTCAACAATCAAAAGAAACAGACTGGCATAATGGATCAAGAAACAACATCCAACCATATTCTGTCTACAAGAAACCCATCTAACTCAAAAGGAAATTCATAGACTGAAAGTCAAAGGATGGAAAACAATATTCCATGCAAAGGAACCCCAAAAAAAGCAGGGGTACCTATTCTGTTCACAGACAATGTGAAATTCAAACAAATAAAGGTCCAAAGAGATAAAGAAGGTCACTACATACTGATTAGGGAAAAACTCCAAGAGGAACAAATAACAACCTTAAATATATATGCACCAAACATGGGAGCACCCAAATATATAAAACAAATATTAATAGAAATGAAAAATCAAATAAGCAACAACACAATTATAACCGTAGACCTTAACACACCCTTGACACAAAGAAACAGATCAACTAGACAGAAAATCAGCAAAGAAATAACAGAACTGAATCAAACCTGTGAACAAATGGACCTGGTAGACGTCTATAGAGTTTTCCACCCAACAACATCAGAGTATACATTCTTCTCAACTTTGCATGGTACATTTGCTAGAATATACCATATACTAGCCCACAGAACATGCTTAAGTAAATGCAAAGGAATCAAAATTGTCCCATGCATACTATCTGATCACAGTGCCATAAAACTGGAAATTAATGACAAAAGAAACTGCAAAAACTCTGTAAACACATGGAAATTAAATAATACACTCCTGAACAACCAGTGGGTCACAGAGGAAGTTAAAGAAGAAATTAAACAATATCTACAAGCAAATGAAAATACAAATACAACTAACCAGAATCCATGGGATGCAATGAAAGCAGTCCTCAGAGGGAAATTTATTGCAGTGAATTCTCACATCTGGAAAATGGAACAAACAAAAACAAACAATTTAATGTTACACCTGAAACATCTAGAAAAAGAAGGGCAAGCCCAACTCAAAGCCAAAAGAAAGGAGGAAATTATAAAAATCAGAGCAGAAATTAATGCACTTGAGACTAAGAAAAAATACAAAGAATCAATGAATGAAAGAGCTGCTTCTTTGAAAGAATAAATAAAATTCATAAGCCACTAGCCAACCTTATTTAAAAAAGGAAAGAAAAAACTCAAATCCATGCAATAAAGAATGAAAAGGGTGAAATCACTACAGACCCTATGGAAATACAGAAGATCATCAATACCTATTTCAAAAATCTTTACTCTCATAAGTTTGATAACACCAAAGAAATAGACAGATTTCTAGAAACATATCAATTACCAAAACTGGACCAACAAGAGGTAAAACTACTGAATAACCCAATTTCAGTTAAGGAACTTGAAAATGTAATTAGAACCTTACCAACCAAGAAAAGTCCAGGTCCTGATGGATTCACAGCTGAATTCTACAAGAAATTCAAGGAAGACTTAATGCCAACACTCCTCAAACTCTTTAATGAAATTGAAAGGGAAGGAAGTCTCCCTAAATCATTCCTGCAAGCAAGTATTACCCTAATATCAAAACCAGAGAAAGACCCAACCAAGAAAGAGAACTACAGGCCAATCTCTCTAATGAACATAGATGCAAAAATCCTCAATAAAATACTGGCAAACAGAATGCAGGAAGTCATCAAGAAGATTATACACCACAACCAAGTGGGATTCATTCCAGGAATGCAAGGATGGTTCAACATATGCAAATCAATAAATGTAATATACCATATCAATAGAGCCAAAGATAAGAACCACATGGTCATTTCAATAGATGCAGAAAAAGCTTTTGATAAAGTCCAACACTCTTTCATGGTAAGAACTCTACAGAAAATTAGAATACATGGCCTTTACCTCAATCTGATAAAAGCCATCTATGACAAACCAATAGCCAGAATCACATTAAATGGTCAAAAACTGAAAGCTTTCACTCTAAAATCAGGAACAAGACAAGGATTCCACTATCACCACTCCTATTCAATATAGTGCTGGAAACATTAGCCAGAGCAATGAGACAGGAGAGAGAAATAAAAGGAATAAGAATAGGAAAGGAAGAAGTTAAGTTATCACTCTTTGCAGATTACATGATACTTTACATAGAAGACCCACAAAACTCCATAGAAAGACTTCTGGATGTCATAACCAAATTCAGTAATGTGGCTGGATA